>CAIGRT010153556.1:0-11539 GCA_903798405.1 Fraxinus platypoda | reverse complement strand
AATTCAATTATTTATTTGCATGCATGTTTAATAATTAATATTCAATTAAATATATATTGAAAAATGAAAAATAAGGTACTATTGAAATAATTAAATTGTAGTAGGGCTAAAATCGTCCAGAAAATAATTCTCACTTGATGCGATATTTAATATACGGTTCCGCTTGGTGTACATGAGGGACTTTCACATGGGTTTTACAGGGGGATGACGTGGCAATAATTGAAATAAAAACAAAAAAACCAAACAAAAAGAAGGAAAATGCAGCTTAATTCTTCATTTCTCCCCCAAATTGGAAGTCATAAGCCCTTCAATCTCTCCATTGCCATCTCCATTTTCCTCTCCAAGTAGAACCGCATCTCCACTTTCCTCTCTTCACGCCAGTTAGATGACACCTGCTCCGAAGTTCTGCCGTCGCGAAGGGACCACCACAACCTCTCCATTCCCATCTCCACTTTCCTCTCTTCATGCCGGTTAGACTACACCTGCTCCGAAGTTCCACCGTCGCGAAGGGACCACCACAAATCTATCCTCCCCCGTTGGAGCTCAACGACAACTAAAGAACACACCTCAAGTAAGTGTTTAACATCTAATTACAGAGATGAGACATAACTGATTTCTGAATTTATGGACATGTTTTATCTGTGTTTTGTTAGTTTAAATACACACATTGTAAGTAATGTTTTGTTTTCCAATTATTATTAATACATAATAAAATTCATTCCGTTTCTACAATACCACCCCTCTTTGAGCTCCAGCCTGCCCTTGATACTGGCAAATTTATGAAGAAAGTCATGAACCGAATCAAAGCTATGGACCTTGTATAATGTTACCAAAACTCATTTTTGACATCGGTTGAGTATTTCCTTTACTGCACAGGTCATAAAATGGGCACGCTCTTGTTGATCTTCGTGTCACTATTTACATTTTATCATATGAAGTGCTAATTTCATTTATGTGGTGTTTTGTCGTCTCAAAATGAGAGGAAGGAGTTTGCCACAGTTGTCGAAGCAGGTGGCATTCGTTCGAGGAATGCACGAGAAAACGTCGCTACCCTTGGTGTCCACATGGATTTCAAAAATGTTTTGAAGTTGAAAAAGAGACACGTAACAAAGGGCGATTATTCTACACTTGTAGTAATAAATTGGGTTTTTCGATTAGGTGGAAGGAGAATCAAGCGAAGAATCAAGTAATGTTACCGAAGTGACCAATGTTGCCGCAAATGGGGAAGTAGAAGATTTGCCAAGCATGCTGGACACTCTTGCTCGAAAAATCGAGAAACGTGATGTCGAGGTTTCGTTGAATGTGACATTCCGCAAAGGAAACAGAAGTTTAGAAGGAAATGGCAAAGGAACGGGGCCGGCTTGATTATTAATATTAGAGTCGGTGGATAATTCAAGTTATATTAGTAATTGAAAAACTTATGTAACTTAACTATGTATTTTGTGTCGGAAATAGCTGGAATTTATTGTGACTGCATTTTATGTGCCTTTGTTACGTATTATCAATTCTATTTCCGTTTTGATAAATGATGAATGCGAGACATAAGGTTGAAGTTCGTTTTGAAATGTTGAAGTTCTGAATATGTTTATGAATTGAGGGTAAATGGGAGCTTCTTCCAATTGAGGTTTCATTCATGTGCCAAAATGTGCAAGAAATAAGATGTTCATAGTGTAGTTTTCCATAAGACAATGACTGGGATATATGTGCTAGAATGAAATCAGTGTAATACTTAAGGGAACGATAAATTGGACAAAAAACTAACTTCATTAACCATTGGATGAAGACTACCAATTACAATAAGACAAAAAAAGTGGACCACAACTATTACAAAAATAATCACTATGTCATTAACCACTGGATGAAGACTACCAATTACAATAAGACAAAAAAAGTACCCCTATGTTATGGCTGCAGTGAAGAACCATTGTGTAAGTGGACAAAAAAATTACAAAAATAGTCACTATGTTATAGTTGCAATCAAGAGCCATTGTGTAAGTGGACCAAAAACTTCCATCACAAAGGTATGACACCATTCATCCATTAGAGTGGCACCAAGACA
This sequence comes from Fraxinus platypoda, assembly GCA_903798405.1. Classification (NCBI taxonomy): domain Eukaryota; kingdom Viridiplantae; phylum Streptophyta; class Magnoliopsida; order Lamiales; family Oleaceae; genus Fraxinus; species Fraxinus platypoda. The sequence goes on along the minus strand of CAIGRT010153556.1, from coordinate 9,480 downwards.
ATTTATCTCCAAGCATTGCACGAGTCCTGAGCAGAACTATTCCAGTCATTATCCTGGATCTTTTGCATGGGAAATAAATTAGTTACTACCTGAAAGGATTAATATATTATTTTGAGAAACACAAACATAGTGCATAAAATAACTCTACCTAAATAATATTTATCAAGTTAAACATTGCCACTTAATATATTATTTCTGCTGCAAGCTTTCTTCATACAACAACAGACTAGCCTAAATTTGCAGCATGTTTGGCTAAGCTTAAAAGGTTTACTCAATAGTAAATTTACTTACAAGCAATAAAGTTTCACCAATTCAAAAAGGTGGACTGCCATGCTAAAGCATATGTGCATAGTAGTATGAAAATGGATGACATGTCATATAATATGGAAATTAGTACATGTCCATGAACAAATCTGTCTTCAAATGTAATGAATTAAACTTGTGATCACCTTGTGTATTGAATATAACATTTGTTGACAATGGAGGGATCACATTTGATGTTAGCAAGGGTTGTGTAAATGCATGTCTTCCGGCACTCCTACGTCATGCTACAATTTAAATAAAACCTTAAAAAAAGGTAATTACTATGAATGTACTCACCAACAATAGTTGTGAAAATGAGAACAGTGTCTGTGTTGAACATTGCTCTTTTGATGCATCCAATTCAGGATCAGCCGCTTCCATATTACTTTTCCTCGAGCTCGGTCTCTTTCATTTGGTTGACGTCAAATTTGCCTGCATTTACGTTCAAGTGAAATCATAATTTGAATTTCATTTCTAATACAATTGAGACGCGAACCGAACAAACCACTGATTTATTTGATAACAACTCCAGTGGACTTTTTATCCGAAGTCTCCGGGGTGCGCCCTTTCTCTTTATGCATTTTGGATCTCATATGTTGTCGTTGGCAGTAGTTTGACTATCAGTAAACTGAGAGGATAAATGCATAGTATGCTGTGAAACGATGTTACACCCACTTGACGACTTCTTAGACATCAACTCTGTAGTTTGCGATTTTATCCAATCCAATATCGCACGTGTTCGCCCTTCATCATCTGCAGCAAGATCAGCCACCTCCGGAAAAGCATGGCACATACTGTCATATCTCAACTGTCCTGGAGTACTAACCAAACCATCATAATTCATGACAACCCTTGTGTGTGCTCTGTTGACATCTTTCCTCCACATACGCAGTGTGTACTGCTCAGGTAACCATGAAATACCATTCCGAATCAAAATCGCAATTGCATACCTCGAAATTCGAACAAGTGGCAGCTGCGTATAAATTCACACCTCTCCCTCTTAAGTGAGACATAAAAAGTCTTTTTCTTCCTTCCGTTTTCATACAACACATCCTCACGGACCTCATACATTATCCCAGAAGATTCCTCCGAAATAGACATGAGGTCGCAATACACTTTTCCCTTGAATTCATCTTGGACTTCCGTGAACTTCGCAATGGTATAAACGGATTGAAAATGCTTTTCAATTTCATAATTCGTTGCACACGGTACAATTTGTGAGTATGACCTAAAATCAGCCTGAACCTCTTTCTCAACTTTACTCTTCAGTGCTCGTTCGTATTGTTCGACAAACTGTTTCAAAGAGGTCCTGGAATGGATATAACCGTCAAAGAACGCGTTCATACTCTCACTCCGTTGAGTTATGGACATCCCAGCCCAAAAATTAGTCTTCAAAAAACACGGAACCCAACGGCGCCTCTATTATCGTACAATCCAGACAACCAAGCATTTTCAAGCAACTCATACGTATCGATCATCTGTTTCCAACCGTCCTCAAATTCTTCAATAGTCTGTGAATCATAAACCAAGTGATGTATAGTTGAAAATATCGAACTTTTATCAACGTGATAGCCAAACTTCTCCGGCAACATCTTCAAAATGTGCCATAGACACCACATGTGCTTCGTATATGGGAAAACGATCTCAATTGCATTTTACATGGCCCTATCTTGATCAGTAATTATTTTATGTGGTGCTTGATCGTACATGCACTGCAGCCATGTCCTGAACAGCCAGACAAAGGTATTCGTGTCCTCGTTCGATAACAATCCACAACCAAACAATGTTGATTGCCCATGATGATTCACACCTACAAAAGGTGTGAATGACATGTCGTATTTATTTGTGAGGTAAGTGGTATCAAATGTAACAACACCACCAAACTCCTTATATGCCTGCCTACACCTATTATCAGACCAAAATACGTTCATCAAGCGAAGCTCATCGTCTACATCCATACTGAAGTAAAAACTCGAGCATCGTGATTGCATTTTCAAAAAATAAGATTGTATTGCGGCTGCATCTCCTTCTCCAAGTCGCAGTCGCCTCACTTGGTCAATATAATTGCGACAATCCTTTTCCACACAAGTCATTTTCTCATATCCACCAGCTTCTACAACTGCGGAGTTGTAACTCTTATGAAATGGGATTCTTGCCAAATCATTCACTTCAAGTTTTCGCTTCACATTTGCACTCAACTCTCTGTTGCATCGATGCAACCTAGACTTGGAAGGGCTAGTTGCATGATTATGGTCAAGGTGGACTGTGTTAATTCTCCACATTCCATGCCTATCTAAAGAAGCAGATATTCTTGCTTTACAATCTGTATGACTTATTGGTTGAGGATTGAAAGAGTCGCTTGCATTACTAATTCTTCGGCCTTCACGACTACATGTAAGCGTTACATATTTCAATACTCCGTTGTCCTCCTTTTTTGAGTTCATTTTTCGAACTGAAAAACCGACATCATAAGCATATCTCTTATAGAATTCGAACAATTCTTTCTCGTCCTTAAATATCATACCCACCTCAGGCTCAATCGAACCATCTTGTCCTAACGTTTCTTCTTCCTCTGTTATGAAATTTTGTGCAACGTTCTCACTATTGAACTCCGAAAAAAACTCATCACTAACATCTTCCATAAGTTCCTATGCTGCAACAAAATAAGCAGTAAACTATAATTTCAGTATGAGAATCCATATGTACAAAAGAAAAGCTGAAAATGAGTTCCACAAGTATTTCCGTTCTCTAAACTTAAGGATATTTACAATTTCCGTTTTCTTCAATGCATTCTACAGTTCATGGAATTAAGCTGGAATGGTGGGCATTTTTGTCAGTTTAAGTAGACATTTTAAACGTGTATGAAGTGCACATTTTTTCCATCTCCAGCAATATCGTGCAAAGCAACAGGTAAAACGTATAAATACATAACAATATAGTAAGTGACAAAAGTGTCTCTCATATGGGCAAAACAACGTCGAGAAGACATATAATGGCCGGTCCAAAGTGTTGCTCCGAACAGAGAGAGCGATGAGAAAGACTTGAGTGTAATTTGCTTGGTGAAAGACCCGTGGAAGAGGGGGATTCAGGGTTAGCCGTCGATGGAGATCACCGATTGGTGTAATTTGCTCGGAACAGAGAGAGCGCCGTCGATGAGAGCGCTGATTGGTTAGCCGTCGATGGAGAGAATGGTTGAGAAAATGGGTGTTCACGCCGGTTGGAAGATCTTGGTGAAAGCGTTGAAATGAGTCAAAAGAAGGAAACATACACAATGCCTCATTTAGCGGAAATGACTTAGCTGCTTCCCGCTTTTTATTTTTTCATTTCCTTTTTGTTTTTTGTTTTCCTTTCTTGGTTGCCACCTCACCATTTTCAAATTTCCTGTAAAAGGCTTGTGAAGCAGCTTCGGTACACGCAGCTTAATTCTTTAATATATTATAGATATACTTAAATTTAAAAAGTAAAATTGTAAAAAATTTAAAATTTGAGTCCTGTTTCGAATACCCAACATATTTCTGGCCAACCTTTCACTTATCTAACAAGATTGGACAAATATGAGACATGATTAGATGTGATATTTTTGTGATTACTTCATTGCGATTTTCCAAAAAGTCAAAACAACTTTAGTGACATGACATTCAAACACCACCTCACTTGTAGGAAATTAGGGTAACACGGCTTGACCCTTAGACACCCAATCTTGACTCGTGTGTTAGGCTCTGTTTGAACAATATTATTTTTTTCATTCTCATTCTTCTACTCATTTTTAATCACACATTTTTCAATAAAATAATATTTTCTATCACATCAATAACTTTTCTTTCTTCTTCAACCCATATTTCCCATCACATCAACAGTAAAAATACATTCTTATAACCAAAATGTGCACCAAATAGGGGCTAAATCTTAGGTTCAAGTGTCTCATGTGCCAAGTTGGGCCATTCACAAGTCATCTCATTAAATTAACAAAATAAAAATAAAAAATGATTATGTTAAAAATAATAATAAATTAAAGTAAAAAATGAGTAAAAACTCGTGAGGTAAAAAAAAAAAAAAGAAGAAGGAAACTCGACTTGACTCGTGACTCGTATAAAACAAGCTTACATCGTCCATGATTGAGCGACGAACCAAGCCGACCGCTAGCCGCTTTTGTCAACCTACGAACCCCCAAAGCCAATTTTCAACTTGTGATAAAAGAGTCGTACTATTTGTACAAAATTATGTTACAAAATTGGTTTACAAAATAGACAACATCTTAGCTAATGATTTAAAAAAAGTTTTTGAAATCAATTACCTAAATTTTGACACGTCATTTTTTGTCAACACATGTAGCATAATTGGTGATGAAATCCGTACACACTGACTCTTAAACGGAAAACCTAAACAAAGTCAAATTCGCCGGCAGAATCAAGCAACATCAAATTCCGAGTTTGACCTTCCCATATCAATTCCCCCGAATCACGACTGCATACAAGTAGATTGCTAGAGATTAGCAAGTCACTATTTTTGAAGAAGAAAAATGCTAGAGATGAGAGAATCATTCGTACTGTATACATAAGTAGATTGCTCGAATTATTTATGCTCGAATCTGCTTTCGTTGGTTTATTTGAAGCTAAACCCCCTCGGAGATTTTGCATTTTTAGGTAACTTTTTCTTTTTTCTTTTTTCGTATTATAGAATTATAGTTATGTATCTGTTTATTTATATAATGGATTTTTTAAATGGAAAATTTGTAGATTGAATAGGAGTTTAAAGAAGTGGGTAATGGCACCTCCTCCGATTCTTGCTTTAGCACTGTCATCAGAGACGGGGCGGGTTCTCAGTATTCAATCTCACACAGTTCAGGTGCTTCTTGTTTATTAATTCAAACGCAATTTTGTGAGCCCTCTTTTGAATATATCTGTATTGCTTCTGGGTTATTGTTTTTCGATTAGAAAGAAATGGTTCTTGATGATGCGAAATTATTGCTGTTCGAGTGTATTGAGGAAAATTGTTAAGGGGAATGTACTCTGTTCGTGTGGATGCATAGGCTGTCTGGAGTAAGCCGGAATTTTTTGAAATATTAGGAATATGTGGGAAGAAAGGAGTGGTTTTGAAGGATATTTATCACGCCTTTATCTTGTACAGTTTTGTATTCATTTTGGCCCTGAGTTCTTAGTATGCATATTTCTGTGCCATTACGGTGCTATTCTGAGTTTTTCTATTTTCAGGATGTTTTCCTTTTAGGAAGAATTCATCAAATATTCATGTCTTCGTATACGCACACAAGTAAATCATTACTAGCGAACCTTTCTTCTTTTGTCAAATTGTTCTATGGGAGATTAAACAATCCAGTAAGCACTTTTTAGCTGTTCCGAAGTATCAGATTAATCAATAATTCCATTTATACCCAGAAAAAGACACACCATGATATCCATATTTTCCAACTTGTTTTGATTCTTCTATTGCCTTTTTTGATTTTTTTATCCTTTTTGTTTATCTTTGATGATTCTATAATGCTTTCTTGATATACCTCAAGAATGCTGTTTATAAATCATAAGCTTTATGTTGAGATCATTTCCAATTCTTTTTCTACCAAGGGATATGTTGGCAACAAATCAGCTGTCTTTCCTCTACAATTACTTGGCTATGACGTGGACCCCATCAATTCTGTGCAGTTCTCGAACCACACAGGCAAGCTGCTTATACGAATTTGTTCAAACAGTCTGACGCCTGAAACACGGTGCGAGGTCATCTGTGAATCTGTACATGATCAGGCATGTTGCATTAGATATATACAGATAATTTTGTCGTTACTCCAACCGAGTTTTGTGCAGGATACCCATCTTTTAAGGGCCAGGTTTTGAACGGAGACCAACTTTGGGATTTAATAGATGGTCTTGAGGCTAATGATCTGTTATTCTATACTCATCTACTGACAGGTATCTCAAAAGCCCTCTAAAAATTGCTAAACCACTATTGTACATATAGTTCGAAAAAATTCAATTATCATTGTTATCAAATCAATTTCCGTAAAATTGGAAAAATGATGGTAAACACCGTAGTTTTCTTTCCCTGATGTTCAGTTTATGCTCATTTTTATAATTTCAAGACTTCTTTTTTTTTTTTTTCATTTCTTAAAAGGCGAACTTGATTTAATATTTTTCAACCCTGACGGGGTAGCTCAATTGGTCAGGCCTTGTTTCAGGGTTCCGTGGGATTAGTCGATGTGCGCGCAAGCTGGCCCGGACATCCACGGTTATCAAAAAAAAATTTAATATTTTTCAAAAAATCCTACATACATATGTTTATCTATAAATGTTTGATTTGTTTACTGTCTGCCTTGTTCTTTCTAATTCTTAATGACTTATTGTAGGTTATATTGGTTCTATCTCCTTCTTGAACACTGTACTAAAAGTCGTCGACAAGCTTAGGTCTATCAACCCGAAACTTACATATGGTAAGGCATTCAGGATTTTGTATTCCTAATTACTCATAATAATTTGAGCTTCTGCTACTTTTTATATTAGTAAATATGAGGGTGTTTGGTGGGGATTAAAATTAGATTTTTAGTAGATTGTGATAGAAATTTTTGAAATGTGTGGTTGAAAAGTTGTGGAACCCATAAAAGATGTGGTTAATATTGATTATTTGACTTTGACTTGGATTAAAATCAGATTTTAATCCGGACCAAACAGGGGCATAAGTTGCATGTGAGTATTATACTCTTTTATTCATTTTTGTTTTCTTATTTATGCATTTGGTTGGGGGCAGACGTCTTTGATCCTGATCATGCATAAAAAATTGGAGCCTTAACCATTTATATTAGTTACAGAACTAAAAAATATTTATATTTCATAGTGTGGATCTTGATGTATTTTTCTTCTAACACTACATGCTGTATATTCAGTCTGTGATCCAGTGTTGGGCGACGAAGGAAAGTTTTATGTCCCTCAAGAACTGGTTTCGGTATATCGCGAGAAGGTACTTCTTACTCTTCTATTTGGAAGTGGATTTTCCTTTAATTAATGCATTAGCTTGCTTATAGAAGGCTATGTACTGTTGGACCTAGTTTTCTCCATCTTTCCTTCTTCAAGTGGCCTTATTAGCAATGGAGTCATGCCTGACAGCTCAAATTCCTAGGTGTGACTGATTCCAATCATAAAAGCGTTGAAATCATATTGTTTATTTCATGTTTTATGTTTTGAACTCTTTGTCCACATGGAAATGCACTATTCAAGTTCAAAATAAACATTATATTTGTTCTCGTAGGATATAAGATGCTATTTTCTCAACTTAACGCCAGTTTTTAGGAAGTAAACTTATGTCTAGCAATTTTCTGCATTATTTCTTGGCAATGTGAAATAGATATTTCCCAAGTCTTAATTATTTTTAATAGAAAAGGAAAAGGAATAGAAAAAAATACAATCTCAATTTAGAATAAAATCTTTTATTTCCAAGTGCATAAAATAACGTGGAATGATGTAACTCAAAAGTATTTGAATCATTGCCACCCTTTATAGTTTGACTTTGGAGGTGGTTTTATCAATATAGCTGACTCTAAATAATGATGGGATAAGACTTAGTTCAATCGAGTTGTTAACTTTCATTTATTTATTTTTTGTTAAACCAATGATTAAATTTTCTGATAGTTAACGCTTTAACGTGCTACTTCAAAATAGGTTGTCCCTGTTGCTTCAATGTTGACTCCTAATCAGTTTGAGGCTGAACAGTTAACTGGTTTAAGGTATTCATTCCATCTAAATAGTACCTAACAAGTTATGATGCTGATCGAGTATACTTTTGTTTCTATGAGGATATTCTTGTCTCAATCTTGTTAAATTTACTGCCTGTTGAAGTTGGTTAGTAAACTGAACAGCAATTTTGTGCTGTATTTACGAAATATGTGAAGTTTCTATTTTATTTACACATATATTTAATGAGAGAATCTTTATTTATTCTTATTACCATGGGTACTTTACTAAGATTTGAAGCAAAAGCAGCACAGTAAGAAATGACGTCGGCAGTGTAGTTAGGATCATGAGTGTCGAGCATAACTAATCATTGATGATTTGAAGTTTATATATCTAAACTGATGTTGGACTGGGACCCACACTCTTGCTGCTGTGTGGTCCATCTGTCAAATTGCCTTATTATGGATGGTTTGTTCGTTCTTTTTTATGTTTAATCTTAATACAAAGTCAGATTCTAAATGTACTTGTATCATGATGGAGAAGTCTTACTACATGGCTGTATATTTTAGCAAAATCATGATGCGGCGTTTTTACTGTGCAATTTTTGTCTGTGCCATTATCTTAGCCCTTGTTTCCTTATATGGTGGGTTTTGCCTGTCTCAGGATCACATCTGAACAAGATGGTAGGGAAGCTTGCAACATTCTTCATGCTGCAGGACCATCAAAGGTTTGTCTTCGTGCTTAAACTTTAGAAAATTAGTTTCAAATTGGTTCCCAAGCCTTTTACCTAATGCAATTTTTTTGTCTTGCTATTTGCTTTCCTCTTCAACCTGCCTTTTGAAGTCTTTCTCCTTATTGTGATCATGTCCCTTATTATGAGTTCTGTCTTTGTAGTTAACTTTGACTGGTTTGGTTAAGACATTCAATTTCCTTTTTCTACCCTTATTGTGATCATGTCCCTTCTTCAAGGGAATTTCCATTGATTTTTTATGCTTGGAAACCAACTTCCTGTAGAGTTACTCGTTTGGTGTGGAAGCAGAATTGGAATTCTTGAAATAAAAATAAAGTTGAACCAACTCAAGAATTTGTAGAGAATAATTTTATTGTAATAAATAGTTCATTGAAAAGTGTACAAATCCTTTGTATATATGGGCAAAATAATTTTCTAGTCTTACTAAATATAATGAAACTAAACTAAAATCATAAAAGGAAAGAAAACTAAAATCTTGAAAAGGAAATAATATTGTAATCTAAACAAGAAATAAAATCCTATTACAACAAATTTATAATTCCATGTCCTATTTGTGATAGAATTGTCCTAAATCAATATCTCCTTGGCATAGTTTGAAAAAACGTAAACGGGTACTGAAGCGTTTTTTTGTCACGAGGCGAGGCGTAAGCCTCAAAACGTTTGAGGCGTAAGCCTCACCACAAACAAAAAAATTTAAGTTGAAAAATTAGAAAACAACAAAAAAATATATAACTAATGGTTCCAATGAACAGT
>CAIGRT010153545.1:0-11614 GCA_903798405.1 Fraxinus platypoda | reverse complement strand
TGTAACTCGAATTTTTTATTGAAAATAATTGGAAATTCTAATTATAGTGCACGTTAAGAGAAATTCTATTTGAAATGCTATTGTGGAATCCTATTCATATTTACTTGATAAATTCTAGTTGAATTGGAAGTCCTGTAGATAGTTGAAATTTGTTTTGAACTTAAAGATGTTGAAATTATGGAACGGAGGGTTTCTTGACACATTTTCGCTAACCTTAGGCTAGTTGGGTGCTCGAGCACCAAAAGCAGAGAAGCGGCGCTAGCCTACCGCTCGAGCGCCAGAGCAACATAGAAATATTGAATAGAAACATGTATTTTGTTTGCCAATATAATTTTGAAAATGAATAGCTAGCCTTTGTTTGATAAGGATTAAAATTTGGAATTTAATCTAAATCTAAGTGAACAATTAATTTTAATCATGTATTTCATGAGATTCACAACTTTCCAACCACACATATCATCAACTTTTATCAAAATTTACTAAAAATTTAATTTTAATCTCCACCTAACATGGCTTAAATGCCTCTCAAAAGTAAGTAAATAGATCAAGAACATATAAAATGAGTTAATATCTGTGTGGTCCAATCTATTATTGCGAAAATTGNCTTTCCAACCACACATATCATCAACTTTTATCAAAATTTACTAAAAATTTAATTTTAATCTCCACCTAACATGGCTTAAATGCCTCTCAAAAGTAAGTAAATAGATCAAGAACATATAAAATGAGTTAATATCTGTGTGGTCCAATCTATTATTGCGAAAATTGATGAATATAACCATCATTAAGAATTTCATCTTTTGATAAAAAAATAAACAAGAGATGAAATACCACAAAGAAAAAGTGTACCTAATAAAAAACAAATTAGGATAATCAGTAAATATTTTGTTAAACCACCCATAAGAACCATATTCTGACTTTTATTTGGAGAATAGTCAACAATAATTTCCATTGAATGAATAACACTTGCTCATCTAAAATAGTATTGCAACCCTCAATATTTACACTTTAATACTCATAATATTTGTTGATAGAGGCTCAACACCCCCCCCCCCCTCCCCTTCCATAGAAATATTGAATAGAAGTGGGTATTTTGTTTGCCAATATAACTTTGAAAATGAACATTAAATGTCCCTCAAAAGTAAGTAAATAGATCAAAAACATATAAAATGAGTTAATATTGGTGTGGTCCAATCTATTATTGCGAAAATTGACTAATATAACCATCATTAAAAAATTCATCTTTTGATAAAAAATAAGCAAGCGATGAAATACAACAAAGACAAAGTGTACCAAATAAAAAATAAATTTGGATAATCAGTAAATATTTTTGATAAACCACCCATAAGAACCATATTCAGACTTTTATTTGGAGAATAGTCAACAATAATTTCTATTGAATGAATAACAAATACTCAAGATAACCTTGCCTCTACAACAGTATTGCGACCCTCAATATTTATATTTTAGTACTCATACTAAAAACCACCATTATAGTGTACTTCATAATCTTAATTTTGAAAAATAAATGTGTTTTCCTAAGCTCACATACAACATGAAAAATAAAAATATCACCATGACCAAATAATTTAGAAACTACAGAGCTAACGAGCATGGGTTCTATGCTTTTGTCAAGTGATCTGCCGCCGCCCAATGCTTTTAGTTTATTGGTACCCTTTTCCTCTACTCATCAAGACTCCAAGATATAGAAATAAAATTTCATGGAGTAATGTATTGAGGTATGTACAAATGTAAAAGTGAATGCCCTTCATTAATTAACACTTGTGATATAAATCACGCAACAACAAGTTGCAGTCTAGAATCAGAACTGAGGACTAACACAAAGAATCCATTAAATTTGAAAGAGTACCATAAACAAATATGAAACACTAAAGTTTCAAAAACCAATTCAACTCTCTCTTGATTAGGAGTGTGTTTGGTAGGGATTTTTGGGAGAAGAAGTGATTTTTAAATAGTGATATGATGGGAAAAGTGTGGTTGAAAAAGAAGAAAAAAGTATTGATGTGATGGAAAATATTATTTTATTGAAGAATGTGGGGTTGAAAATGAGAATTGATTTACTGTAGAAAATGAGAATCTGTACCAAACAGGCTCTAAGTCTAGATTTATTACATTTCGCGCAGTGTGTGGACCAAAAATACAAATTCCTCTTCACAAAGACCCGACATTAAAATGAGAATTTTTACCAAACAGAATATAGTTATTCTTAGGCTATCATAAATTTCGTGGGTGTTTCTAAGATTGACTTGAAAGTATCCTATTGGGGAAGAAACGATAATGAAAATACTGATATTTAAATCCTCACAATTTTCTATGAGTTTGATGCCTCAATTTTAGCAAGACTCTAAATGAAGGATGACCAAAAGAAGAATTTTCTGATTCGTCATTTTCATTAGCCGATGTACTGAAGATCATAACGCAAACATGGGATTTTCAATATATTTAAAGACAAGAAAAAGTTATTTTCAAGTCTGTGATGGTCGAAAATATTCTCCAATCCAGAAGGGAAATAAATCAAATTGTCTAACCTTTCTAACCGAATGTCCCAAACAATTCCACTCTAATCAGCAAGTGTTAGTGTGTTACTTTATCACCAATTCCAAAGAAGTTACCATGTACACTAACAAATGCTTTTGAGACTGGCCGAATGATCAAGCAAGCGTGTTAATTGCATATGTAAAAACTTCACTTGTGTTCAAAAGAACAGAAAATGAAAGAGTAAACGACAAAGTTTTTTACAACAGAAACTACACAATACAGATGGTAAAAGCTTACAAAATGAACATGATGTTCCATAGATATTCTGATAGGTTGGAAGAATCTACACGGATTCTCATCACCGCTCAACATTGCTTGTTGAATCACGTTATAGTGACAATATTTGACACAATAGTTGAAATAATGTCACATGACACTTCATCATTGATCTGTTTTAAACACAATCATTTTTTCTTCCAATCATATCTTGCCAACTAACATTCGTCACTCCATCTATCAATCACCTTCTGTCAAAGTGGCATAACCTTTGCTTTTCTACTCCAACAACAGTTATGATGCGTTTGATTGCGAGCATGAAATTTGCATGAAAAGAAAATAAATTCTAGACAATTCAATTGACTAGAACTTATTTGTATGAAAATTATTAATTAAATGTATTTGATTTATTTAGTTTTCAACTTAGAAAATATTATACTTGTCCATTTTTTTATTGGTAAGTTGATGAGAGAGAGTGGATACATGAGACAGAAAGAGAGTGAATTACTTGAAAAATAAAAACCATCTCTCCCTTCCTAAAAAAATATATTTTTCTTGTTTTCAAGGAAAATATGATTACGTGATCAAAAGTAGGAAAATATTTTCATTGGAAAAAATTGTCAATCAAACAATATAAAAGTAGAAAAATTGAGTGGAAAAAATATATTTTTCGTGAAAAATATTGACAATCAAACGCATCATTAGTCACTTTCTAAAATGTATGAAATTAACAATGTCGGGTAATTAAGAAACATATGAAATTAACAATCTCAGGTAATTAACCAGTATAACATCGCTCATCACAATAACAAAGATAATTACAAGAAAACACTATCAACCAAAATTTGCATCAACGTTTAACACAGCATAATGATAGGAACATATTTTAATCACCTGATTTTAAAAAGAAAAATAATTAATAGTAATAATAATAAAAATATTATAAGAACCATTTGTTGGAATTTGGTTTAGCGAACAAAAATAAAATTAAGCATGGAAAAGTGACTTTCGTGTCAATTTCGACCAAATATTCGGACTTGATATGTTAGTCAAATTATGAATATAAATAGACTAACTTGTTCTACTTGTTGAGTGGATCGTCGTGGTATATTTGAAATCTCAAAACCAATTCTGGATGAATAAGAAATTGTGGTCCAAAGTGGGACAGAAAAGAGGAAATACGAGATGGAAAAATAGCTAACTCCATAGCTCGCCTATCACTCAAGTTGCTCGAGCGACGGGCAAGCGAGAGAGGTTAGAGGCCAGTGGCAAACTAGCGACGCAAGTGATGTTTCCCTTTTTGAATGTTGCTAAGTTTAGGACGTGACACTTCACTGACAACCCTTCATCTTCTATATATAGGACCATTTGAACGTTCATTATGCATCCCATATTATTTTGCATTGATCATTACATCAAAACTCTTGCAAAATACTCTCCAAAAGTCATTCCAAAACTATTTTTCTTGTAGAGAGAAAATTATCGTTCCAAGTTCGTTGTTACTTGTGGTTTGAAGTACTTCTTCCACAAGTTGTATCCGTTATATTTTGGGAGAAAAGTGTCGTAGTCTGTTTGCACCGTTGTGGGACAATATTGTCTTAAGGAGAAAGTGTTTTCACTTGCCTCGGATTTCATTCTTCACTTTGTTTTCTTCTCCCTACCTTCTTTCTTTTCATTTTCTAGAGTTTAATTACGCTCTTGCAAATTAAACTTAAATATTTTCTTTGTCTCAACAACCATTTATATATACTAACGGATCAACATTCTTAAGACAATATCATTTGTTTGTGGTTGTTGTTGGACATCCTTTCTTCATCTTTAGAATAAACTTTTGTGCGTTATTCCTTCATTTCATTATTTTTTACGTTGAACTTCTGTTTATAATAGAAATGAATCATGTTGAGACTATTTTGAGTTAAACAACAAATGGTACGAACCATGTGGTTCCGTCTTTGGCCATACTTATATCAAACTCTCACATTTCACATGGGGAAAAATCGAAAAAGTTTGTAGGTGTGGATTTTAAAAGATCGCAACAAAAGATGTCTTATCTTATGTCTTTGAATTTGACAAAGTTCCTAAAAGAAAGGGTTCCTGCTGTACAAGAAGGAGAAAATAATTGTTAGTCAAGTATTGCATTGGATGCATGGAAGCATTCGGATTTCCTTTGCAAAAATTACATCCTAAATGGATTAGACAATACACTTTATGGAGTGTATAGTTCGATGGACTCGGCCAAGGATCTATGAGATTCGTTGGAAAAGAAATACAAGACCAAGGATGCCGGAACAAAGAAGTTCACTGTTGACAAGTTTTTGAACTACAAAATGGTAGACTCCAAAATCATGATAAGTCAAGTACACTAACTTCAAGTTCTACTTCGTGACATACATACTGAAAAGATGGAATTGAGTGAGTCATTCCAAGTTGCAGCTATCATTGAGAAATTCCCTCATATGTGGAGAGATTTAAAAAACTATCTCAAGCACAAATTCAAGGAGATGAATTTAGGGAAATTAGTAGTCTGTTTGAGGATCGAGGAAGACAATAGAAACACTGAAAGGAAATCTATTGTTCAACTTGGAGCAAATTTTGTTGAAACTGGTACGAAAATTGTCAACAAAAAGTGTAAGATCTTTGATATTGTACCAAAAAGAGACAACTTCAAGAATGCCAAGAAGTTTAAAGGCAACTGTTACAATTGTAGAAAAGCCAGACATTGCTCTAATGAATGTCGAAAGCCTAAGAAGAATGCAAAAGCAAATGTGGTTGAAAGAGACACCATTTCTGAAGGGATACAAGAGATGAATCTTTCAGCGATTGTTTTTGAATGTAACAATGTTGGAAATTCAAGGGAATGGTGGGTTGATACTGGTGCTATCCGTCACATTTGTGCCGATAAGACTGTGTTATCTAACTACAAAGAGTTAATTGGAGAACAACTTTTTATTGTAAATTCTGCAAGTTCTAAAGTTGAAGGACATGGGAAAGTTACTTTGAAGATGACAACCGGTAAAGAGTTCGTCCTAAACAATGTCCTACATGTACCGAACATTCTTAAGAATCTTGTATCCGAGTCTCTACTTAGCAAATATGACTTTAAACTTGTATTTGTATCTGCTAAATTTGTATTCACTAAGAATGAGATGTATGTTGATAAAATATACCTATGTGATGGAATGTTCAAAATGAACGTTCTTACAATTGTACCAAAACAAAGCATTATGAACAAAATTTTGAATTCTACTTATATGCTTAAGTGGTCATTTTTATGACATAGTCGATTATGACACGTCAATTACAAATCTATGCACAAACTTATGAATTAAAATTTAATTCCAACGCTTAAGATTGATCATAATCATAAGTATGAAGTATGTATTGAAGCAAAGTTGGCCAAAACACATTTTCACTCAATTCAAAGGAACACGACACATCTAGAGTTAATACATATAGATATATGTGACTTGAAATTTGTTCAAATTAAAGGTGGTAGGAAATACTTTATAACTTCATTGATGATTGTACAAAGTATTGTTACGTCTTTCTACTACAAAGTAAAGACGAAGACGGAAGTTGAAAAATAACTTGGTAAACGAATAAAAAATATTCGTAATGATAGAGGTGGTGAATACGGGGACACCGTTTGAAGAATATTTTTTTGAGCATGGAATCATTCACAAACAACGACATCTTACTCACCCCAGTCAAATACTGTCGCTGAACGTAAAAATCGAACTCTTAAATAGATGATAAATTCAATGTTGATTAGTTCGAGTCTACCTCAGAACTTGTGGGGAGGGACTATTCTATCGGCAAATAGTATTCTTAACAAAATACCCCTTAAAAAAATGGAAGAAATTTCATATGAACTATGGAAATGTCATCCTCCTTCTGATCAATACTTGAAAGTGTGGGGGTGTTTGGTTAAGGTTGAAGTACCTAAACATAAACAAGTGAAAAATCGGTCCTAAGATGATTGACTGCGTATTTATTGGGTACTCCAATAATAGTAGTGCATATAGTTTCCTTGTACATAAATATGAAATTCAAGATGTACATGAAAGAACAATAAATAAATCGAGAAATACATCATTTTTTGAGAATACTTTTCCATATAGAAGTAAGGAAAATGCAAGTTCTAATAAAAGAACTTATGATACTATAAATGACACTTCAAATGAACAAAAACTAAGGCGTAGTAAAAGAGCTAGAATATCCACTTCGTTTGGCCCAGATTTTCTAATCTATATGATAGAAAATGAACCAAATACTTTCGATGAAACAATGTCTACTCCAGAAACCGCATTGGAAAGAAGCTATCAATAGTGAGATAGATTCTAAAATGTAAAATTATACTTAGGAGTTAGTTGATTTACCTCCTGGGAACAAGCCTTTAAAGTGTAAATAGATTTTCAAAAGGAAACTAAAATCGGACGGATCCATTGACAAATATAAGGCTAGATTGGTTGCCAAGGGATATAGACAAAAAGAAATACTTGATTTCTTTGATACCTACTCACTTACAATTAGAATCAGTTTGATAAGATTGTTAATTGCTATTGCAGCATTACATAATCTTGAGATTCATCAAATAGATGTAAAGACGGCATTCCTAAATGGTGAGTTAGAAGATGAGATATACATAGAACAATCCGAAGGGTTTGTCTCTCCTAATCACAAACAAAATATTTTTAAACTAGTTAAATCCTTGTATGGATTGAAACAAGCTCCTAAACAATGACATCAAAAGTTTGACAAAACAATGTTGTCTAATGAGTTTAAGATAAATGAGTGTGACAAGTGTATACATTAAACATACACTAAAGACCTATGTAATTGTATGTCTATATGTAGACGTCATGTTTATAATGGCCAATGGTTACGAAATAATGCTAAAAATAAGAGAATGTTAACAAAACATTTCGATATGAAAGACTTGGGTGTGACTGATGTAGTATTAGGAATTTAGATCTCTAAAATATCAGAAGAAATTATACTTTCTCAATCTCACTGCATTGAAAGTATACTTAAAAGGCATAATGTACTTGAGAAAAATCCTGTGAAAACCTTTATTGACACAAGTTTACGCTTAGTAAAAAATAGGGGTGAATGTGTGTCACAACTAAAGTATTCACAGGTTATAGACAGTCTTATGTATATTACAAATTGCACTCGATCGGACATAGCATTTACTATGAATAAACTTAGTAGATTAATAAGTAATCCAAGCCATGATCATTGGAAGGCTTTAACGAGGGTTCTTATGTACTTAAAGTATACTTTAACCTATGGATTACACTTTACAAAATATCCCGCGGTATTAGAAGGATATTGTGATGCGAATTGAATATCTGATATAAAAGATTCTAAATCTATTAGTGGTTATGTATTTACCATTGGTGGAGCTGCTATATCATGGAAGTCGACAAAGCAAACGTGTATAGCTCGATCAATGATGGAATCAAAGTTTATTGCTTTGGAAAAAGCTGGAGAAGAAGTAGAATGATTTTGTAACTTCTTGGAAGATATTCCATGTTGGCTTAAATCGGTACCTGCAATTAGTATACATTGTGATAGTCAATCAGCTATTGAAAGGGCTCAAAGCAGCATATATAATAGTAAGTCTAGATATATATGTCGTAGACATAATACCATTAAGCAACTGATTTCTAATGGTATCATCTCCATAGATTATGTTAAATCAAAGGAGAACATCGCGAATCCACTTACTAAAGGTTTACCTAGAGATCAAGTACGTTGTCTATCAAAATGAATGTGATTAAAGCATACTACGTAAGTATCTTTGTAATGGTAACCCTACATGTTGACTAAAGATTCCAAGATCTTAGTTCAAGGGGACAACTAATTTATGAAGATTCAATGAAGCACTTGAGAAAATGTTTCCTAACTCATTTCTATACTTATTAAAGTGCTTTCTACAGAATATTAAGGTGAAGATATCATTTTAATGATTTTTATGTCTTTATTAAGTCAAGTGAAGTAGGGTAGAATATTCTTAATAGGAGGTCACCTATGTGAGGTGGGTCCACTTAAATGAAAATTGTTTAAAGGCTAAAATTTTATAAACACTTATGAAACCCAATAGTGGTTCAGGGCTAAAATGAACTAATTCATGAGAACCATGAACGATAGAGGAAAGACATCTGTGTGAGTATTATTGTCTTAATTTACACCAACAGATGAATGTTTTAAGACATCACGTTCATCAATTAGCCAAGTAAATTCGATAGTATTTCAAAGGTTCAAGGCTGGAAACTACCTTACCTGATGCATTATTTTTCTACTCTCTCTCTACAATGCATCATATTTTTATATAGCATGAGCATATTCGAATTTTCATTCATGTGGGGGATTGTTGAAATTTGGTTTAGAGAATGAAAATAAAATTAAGTATGGAAAAATGACTTTCGTGTCAACTTTGACCAAATATTCGGAGTTGATCCGATAGTCAAATTATGAATATAAATAGACCAACTTGTTTTACTTGTCGAATAGATCGTCGTGGTATATTTAGAATCTCAAAACCAATTCCGGATGAATGAGAAATTGTGATCCAAAGTTAGATAGAAAAGAGGAGATACAAGTTGGAAAAATGGCTAATTCAATAGCTCGCCAATTGCTGAGACTGTCGCTCTAGCGACAGTCTAGCGAGAAATGCCCTGATGAAAATATGTCACTATCGCTCGAGCAAGAGGCCATGGACAACAAGAGATAATTCCCTTCGTGAAGGTTGTTAAGTTTGAGGCGTGACACTTCACTCACATCCCTTCCTCATCTACATGTAGGACCATTAGACGTTCATTATACATCCCATATCATTTTGTATTGATCATTACATCAAAACTTTTACAAAATACTATCCAAAAGTCATTTCAAAACGATTTTTCTTGTAGAGAAAAAAAAATATTTCCAAGTTTGTTGTTGCTTGTGGTTTAAAGTGTTTTTACCACAAGTTGTATCCGTTGCATTTTGGGAGAAAAGTGCCGTAGTCCGTTAGCACCGTTGTGGGGCAATATTGTCTTAAAGAGAAAGTGTTTTCACTTGCCTCGGATTTCGTTCTTCACTTTGTTTTCTTCTTCTTACATTCTTTCTTTTCATTTTCTAGAGTTTAATTACGTTCCTGCGAATTAACACTACACCAAAAACTGCCTTTTACAACGGTCGAAAAATGTTGCCAAAAGCCTTTTGTAGCGTTCAGGCGTATGTTGCAGGCTTTGACGTTGCCGTAGAGCATGTGGGTACGACAACGTTCAAAGACCGTTGCGAAAGGGTTTTTCGCAATTCACAACGTTCACCGACTGTTGCGAAAGAGTTTTTCGCAACGTTCGTTTACCGTTGCTAATAAACCTTTCGCAACGTTCGCGGACTGTTGCGAAAGAGTTTTTCGCAATGTTCGTTTACCGTTACTAATAAACCTTATGCAACGTTCTTTGACCGTTGCGAAAGAGTTTTTCGCAACGTTCGTTGACCGTTGCTAAAAAATCTTTTGCAACGTTTTTTGAATGTTACGAAAGCCTCTTTTTTTTTAATGTTGTTTGACCGTTGCATAGGTACACACACAACAATTTACACAAATTAACCAACAAAATTGATAATAATTTCATTACGGATTTTTGAATCCACACAAAAATGAACTAGAACACATCAATAAAATAAAATTCAATAGCTTCACCAAATAAGTCGATTTTAGTACAAACTTAACTTCAATGACTTTGATGTCAACATTCCTATGCTAGCATATTCCATCTTACACCAAGAGATGATCTGGATTCCTCCTCTTTCACCAGAGTAGCTTTAAGAGCTTCTTCTCTTTTTCGATTTTGTTCTTCTTCATAAGCGGCTAACTCCTCTCCAACCAAGGAAATTCTCTTTGACATGGTAACTTCAACAGATCTAGGAGGAGGATCTGACTGAAGCATTCGTGCCAGTTTAGCAAACTACAAAGTGAAGAAGTTCCAAATACACATCAAACATATATTAATAACAGAGCCAGAAATTAATTACTAGACCTACTTCTTTTCTTTCTTTTTTTCGTACTTCTATTTTGATAAGCAAAAATATGAAAGTGATTCATGTAGGTGAAAAAAAATCATTAACTTCTTTAACTTCAAAAGTTTGAAACAAATAATCTTTCAAAAATAATTGAAAAAAGAAGAATAACTAAGTAATACAAATTGATAGAGAAACCATCGAATGCCTGTAAACTTTTAAACAATACTCAAGAGTGCTGAGAAAAGTTGTAACTTAATGCAATTAAATTGCTATATTGGATCCACAAATCAGAATCAAAACAAACCTGGTCTCTCTCGGTAAAAAGTACAAGGTTCTTTGTATCAGCAGCCCATTCAACAAATATATCATGAGAAAATCCAGCTTCTAAACTTGCCATGGATGCTAATACAATCTGAAAGAGATGTGGTATCAATAACATTATAAATAAGCAAACCAACAAAGTCATCAAGGATTATTTCACAAAGTAAGCAGGTATCTAACCTCTGTGATTGACATATTAACTAACATTTTGCCCTCTTTACTCAAAAATAATAGGGTGACAATTTTCTTCAACAAACTAATGAAAAATTGAAGATTAAATAACACACGGTAGCTTATGAGCATCTAAGTTGGCACACGGTAGCTTCAGAATACCCTGCTGAAAATCAATTATCATAAACATCATTATTCATTTCTTTACATTTAGATAGGTTAAAAACTTTAACCCTGTAACTTCTATTCCACTTAATTAAAAGGATAGGTTAAACGTGAAACTTCAATGGAAAAGTTGAATAAACAGGATAGGTTCCTATTGTCAACAAAA
>CAIGRT010153541.1:2767-19263 GCA_903798405.1 Fraxinus platypoda | reverse complement strand
AAATAAACTCTAAATTGTTCAACTAATAAGATTTAATGAGAAAAAAATTATTAATTTGTTTAGAAAAAATAAAAAAAATTGATTTATCCAATATAAAAAAAAAAAAATTTCGGTTCTTATTCGGTTATTCGGTTCTTGGTCTAGAACCGAGAACCGAACCAAACCATTCGGTTCTCGATTCGAATACCCGTTCGGGTATTTCATTTAAAAAAACCCGCTCGGTTCGGTTCTGGTTCGGTTCGGTTCGGTTCGGTTCGGACATTTTGTCCAGCCCTATGCATGAGTTTTCATAGTAGGAGACGATAAAAGTGGGTACATGTGGCTTCATCCACGCGGCTGAACTTTCTTTGTCATAAGCATCAATTAATCATTCCTAGGCTAGGCTACAATGAGTGTGGCGGCGCTGTAAGACTTGACATGACCAATTGATTGAGTGGGGCAACCTTTTCAGTGACATGTCAAATCATCCACTTGCAATAAGATCTTCCATAAAGATTCTCTCTTGAGGCACCTCTAGCGTGGTCAACCTCTGTTGAAGTGGCTTGGTTGCAACTAATGGATCCGATTTCATCATACGAGTTCAGCTCCGTCCTATAGGCTTTGCCAACATTGTTATGTCACAATAGCCATGTGGGCGCCCGTGCTCATATATTTGTGCAATAGGTTTCTTCCACGTGGCTCGGACTGGAGCCTCATTGATGAGGCGTAATAGACCGCATAATTCATATTTTGACAAAACAATTTGAAATTAAATCACGTGAACAAAATTACGAAGTCAAAAACATGTTCTAACTCAACGTCTTACAATTTTTATTTGGCATGGAAACCTCTCTCATTTACCTACCCGTTTGATGGAAGAGTCACAAATTTAGTGAGATCACTTACCCGAAGGTCCAATAGGAGTGTCTTAAAGTTGTGTGAGGCCTATAGTATTGAATGTGCATGGATGATGATATCATATGTAGATATTGTCACTATATCATACACAAATTACTATGTATGTGCTTGTCGAGTTTACTGGCCATGTGAATGAAGGTATGGATGGTAACAGTACCATTTCAACCCACTAGGGGTTTCAAGAGTATAACAACTGTGGATCAAGAGGAACCCAAAAAAATAACATTTGTCATCCGGTTTAATAATTTACTTATTTTTTTTACATAAAATTAAATTGAAAATTATAAAAATAGAATAAAAAATTCAAGACAAGTTTGGAGATTTGAAATATGAACTATGTTCCTCTTCCTACTCCCATTTACTATTAGAGGCGAGGCAGTGTAGGGCGAGTCGATAGCAAGGAATTTTGTCATACCTAGTGACCCCGAAGGCAACTACGTCTAGGCGCGATGACACTTCTACGCTGCACTGAGATTCCATATCAAGTGGTATCAATAGGTTTGTTCAAGTTGCTCCGACCTCGATAAGTCTCCAAAATATGAAGCGTTTAAGACTTTATTCTAGAATTTATGTTACAAGGATTGATTGGAACAGAAGCAATTGCTTCTGGTTTGGTGCTTTCAAGTTCTAAAATTCACTCATCAATGCATATTGATATACGTGTATAAATATAAAACACTTTAGATGCAAATATAAAGGAGGACCTCAAATTTCCATTACTATTAATTATTTTTTGACGAGCTTAAATCTGCGAAAAAATTATATTCCTTCAACACACACACATGGAATCGTTTGGGACTTCCTCTACTTTTTCTCAAGAAAATTGAGGCGTTTAATTTGTCATTTTCAAACTATTTTCAGTTTTCAATTTCACATATTAAACTTATAACATAAAATTCAAATGTATTTTTGACGTTTTAGAGTGTTTTCACTTAAAACATTCAAAAAACATTCAAAACATGAGAAATAATTGTTCTAACAAAATTTTATTTAAATAAAAGTATGTAAATTAAAAATTCTAAAAAAAAAAAAAAAAGTTGCAAAATGTTATAAAATAGACAGAAAAAAGAAGTGGAAAGTTAATAGACTTGTGTGTATATTATTAAAAACCAAAGCCTCATATTTATATGGAAAATTAGGACTGTGAGAGATATCATGGTAATAATAAATAGGGTCACATGGGTATAATTGTCATTCATTAATAAAAATATTATTTACAATATTCTTCCTTGAATGACACACTACAAAATATGTCTGATTAGAATTTTGTCAAAAAAATCCAATTAGACAAAACTTGAGTTAAGGAAAAAAGAGTACAGTTGCTCCCATTTATTTCAGTAAATGAAAATTCTTATATCGAGTCATCAATGTCTTTAATATTGCAATTCTAGTTAAACATTTTTCGTGTTGCCTTGTTATAGCTTTCACGGAAGATTGTCTTCATAGATGATATTTATCAATCTTTGTTCCCATAATGATCTGTTAAAAAATAGATTGTGTTATTACTCTCTTCGGGAGTCATGTACAATTTGTAACATATAAAAGTATCATTTTGAGGGTAGATGTCTTGTAGGTTGTGAAAATCGTTACACAAAGAATACGTTTCATTAAAATCTTATTAGGAAAAAATTATGTGGGAAAAATCCTAATGAAGGAAAAAAAGTACATTATTCTTTTGAGTACGCTACAAAATTTGTCTCAATAAAAACTTTGTCAAAAAAACTCAATGGGACACCCGGTCGAGGAAAAAAAAAGTACAACGCGTATTTACTTCTCTCACGATACTATCACTTAAATTTTATACTTAAGGCATAGTAAATCTTTCGTGGATAACATTAAGGGTGTGTTTGATTGTAAACATGAAATTCACATGAAAAGAAAAAAGTAATTCTAGGCATTTCAATTACCTAGAACTTATTTACGTAAAAATTATTAATTAAATATGTTTGATTGGTTTAATTTTCAATCTAAAAAATGTTATACTTATTCATTTTTTATTTGTGGGTACATGAGAGAGAATGTGAATTACTTGGAAAATAAAAAATTATCCTTCCTTATTTTTGAGGAAAATATGGTCACATAATCAATTTTTGAAAACTATTTTTCGTGGAAAAAAATCTCAATCAAACACTCCAAAAGGGACTTGGGTGAAAAATGATATTTTTCATGAAAAATAAAACCAATCAAACATACCATAATTGTCATGAAAGATGAGTTGGCTATATTTGAAATGAATCGTCGGGGTTACGAGACATGAATTTGTGATTGCATCCACCACAATATTTACAAAATTCACTATATTGAAAGTCGTGCATTACATATTACGACTTCATTTTTTCTCATTCCCTTTTCATATAAGTATACACATTTAGGTGTTCAGACTATAGGTCTAAAAACTTTAAATTTCTCTAATAAGTTCAGCTTTGTTAGTTGCGTTCTTTTATTTGGCCAATTATTTCTTTGGTCGATATGCCTTCACGAATTTATTTTGATTCATCACTATTAAAAATATGATGCAGTACATCCTGTATAATTGTTTTGTCGATGACTTTTTCCTTTCGATTCTTTCTTTTCCATGATCACATAATTTATTGAGATATCTTCACTTTCAATGTTGCAAGTACTTGAACCTCTTCTAGAGTTTTATAATTAGTTATAACTACGTACTCTCTAAGAATATACGCGTCTTAATTGGGATCATCTTTCTTATTTGCTCATTTTTTCGAAAGTTTTTCTCTTTAGAATCGAATGTCACTATACTTCAAACGCGTCATTTATATAATGCTAATAATTTGTCATTCTTAGACCTCAATACAAGATGTAGCATCTATAGTTGGTATATAAGATTTTATAAATCTCTTATATGTCAATAAGTCAACTTACAATTGAGTTATCTTACATATTGTCAAGTGCATGGATATAGATAGCACTATATGATGCATTATGTATTATTTTTCAGCTAATAATTTCTCTCTCTAGTGCTGAGAAAATAGTTCAATTAAATTGATAATCAACAAATCGTGTTATAAAATATCACCCATTAGGGTTTAAGATATTTTATAAGGGTTCAAACTAAAAATATATTCTCAACATTTTTTAATATCCATCTGACTATAAGCCAAATATAGTGGTAAAAATTTTGATATTGACATGATGCTAATAACATTCCCTAAACAGAAATGAGAAGAATTTTGTTCTCAATAGTAATAATTAAGAAATTAATCAAATGCATTTAACAAACAATAGTGTTAAACCATTTATTGCCATCACAACTAGCACTTGTTAAACTGTTGAGATTTAGTATCATTAGTACTAACAAGATACCATATTGATTGTATAATTTGAAAATTATACTCATAATTTAAAATTTGAACAGTAATTTCGCAAACTTCAGGTTGCGAATGTATTAAATTTATTAGATACAAATAATATTTAGATGGTCAACAATAAGAGTGACATAGCCCTATATATCACCCTTAATTTTAAAAAATGTGAGGAATTCCGTCCCTATTTTAGTCAGTGATAATTAATAACCAATTTTCAATATAGATAACAAACATCATATATGAATTCTTTGGATTGAAGAATCTTCTTGTTCGTCGTTGAATGTTCATTTGAATTCTCAATTTCGCATTATTATTGATTCAGTAACGATCCAACTGCTTACAATAATACATTCAGTAATTGAACTTTTGGTGTAATACATTGTTTGCTTCAATTGTACTAATACATGTATAGTAAAAACTAAAAACTAAGAAAAGATGAATAATATAATATTGATTCTTCTAGATCCTTATATTATATTGTAATGATTTTCATCATTCTCACATTATATTGTATTGATTTTTATCATTTTCGCATTTTCCTTTCATTAAGTCAGCATGAGCTTAGTTATACTTGTATGTACTACAGGTACATTACACACATATCATGGTCTAAACGCTACATTAAATCATAAAGTTTTTCAAATTAACAAAGTTTGAATTTGTGACAACAAATGATTCGAATGATCTTATAATTTTTGAGAAGTGTGCTTCTTCGAGAGCACCATCATAATATTCTTCAAGAATTATTACGTGTAGAATCATTATTCTTCAAGAGCAATGTCACAATATTCTTTTTATTTATTCACAAATAACTAAAAAATATTTTTCAAGAATATTAGTATGTAAAATTTTACGATGCATAAATTGCTCTTTGAAATAACCAAATATTTTTTCCAAAAATAATGATTTCTTTGTTTATAAGTTATGCATCTCTAGCTAGGAGCAATAACATTTTATTAGAGTCGGACTTATATAAAGTTAATTTTCGAGAGAAGAATATTGATTTGTATAAAATTTTGATTTTTTTTAGGAATATTAAAATAGTATTATTCTCTTGAATATATTTGTGTAGTTCGATTGTGTTTCTTCAAAAACATCAATACAAATTTCTTCATATTAAGTTGTGTTTTTATTGGATCACAATGAGATATATACTCTTCAAGAGTAATAAAATTTCGTTTATTTGTAAACAAAACAACATTCTTCTGAAATGTTGATATTAACAATTTGTTCTAACATTCGAGCTAAACAATACAATATTCTTTTGGAATATTGATATTACAATTCGAGCTATATAATATTTAAAAAGTTAAATTTGTACTCTACATGAGCAACAACTTTAAGTATTCTTAAAAAATTAACGACACATGATCTAAATATATTTAGATAACTTTAAGTATTCTTAAAAAATCAAATATGAAAAATTTTGTTTTCCTAAAATTAATGAACTTTCATTCAATTCAAAATTTGCTACATTTGCACAACGATTTCTCACAAATAAATTTTCGATCTTCATCTTAACCATTATATTTAAAGAACAATGAATTGTGAACAAGCTATCCAGATTTCACAACGATCGGATCTGGGATTACTGAGATATCAATGTTTGATCACAACTGCTACAAGTTGTCTAGATTCTGCGAATTTTCTTTTATTTGTTGATTTCAAATTAATAATACAATTATTCCATAATATATACAATTGCGTCTTTTCACGAGTATCAATCCAATATTATTCTCGAGCTAAACAATACAATATTTTTTCTAGAATATTGATATTACAAATTCGTTCTAGCTTTCGAGCAATATAATATTTTAAAAATTAAATTTGTGCTCTATATGGACAATTATGTAATATTCTTTTGAAATATTGAACGAACATGAAGTTGTTCTTCTTCATGAGTAAGGACATATGATTGAAATAGATATAGATTACTTTAAATATTCTTAAAAAAAAAAATCTAAAAAAATTTGTTTTCCAAAAATTCACGAACTTTCAATCAATTCAAAGTTTGCTACATTTGCATAACGACTTCTCACAAATAAATTTTCGATCTTAGTCTTAACCATTAGATTTGAAGAACAATGAATTGTGAACAAGCTATCCAAATTTCACAATGATCGGATCAGGGATTACTGAGAAGATCTTTATACTGGAGTACCAACCTGCTATTAAGGATATGACAGAAAGAAATAATAGAAAAAGTCATTGTAAATATTGGTCATGTCCAACTTACAGATAAAGTCATTGAAATTTTGTTAAGATAATCATTTGGTGAAAATATCCGCAGTTTGTTCTTTTATGGGGACATAAGTCATACAGATAACTCTATCTTCAACTTTTCTTAGATAAAATATCAATCTACTTCTACAAGTTTTGTTCGATCATGTTGAATTGGATTGAGAGAAATGTTGATGGCTGCCTTGTTATCACAATAGAGTTTGATAGGAAGCTTTCTTGTGACTCGTAGTTCTTCCAAGAGTGTTTTAACCATAACCCTTTACTCATTCCTTGTGCAAAAATTCTAAACTCAATCAGCATATGTAAAGATCTTCACTTCCCTTTTTTCACATCTCTTGAAAAATAGACATTTACTTGGAGTTTTCTTGAGATACCTTAGGATCTTGTACATGGCTTCTAGGTGAGCTTCTTTTGGGTAGTGCATATGGTTGTTTACCGCACTTACTGCAAAGGCGATATTAGGTCTAATGTGTGATAGATAGATAGATTAATTTGCCAACCAGCCTCTGATATCTCTCCCTTTCAACTGATTTTCTTGCATTTCTGTCCTTCTTCCAGCTTCAATGGGTATGTGACTCAGCTTACAGCTGAACATGCATGTATCAGTTAGGAGGTCAATGACATATTTCCTCTAAGAAACACTGATCCCCTTCTTCGTTCTAGTCACCTCCATTCCCAAGTTGTCACATATCCTTATCTTCAAATTTAGTTGCTAAGACCTTCTTTAGTCTTCCCATTTCCTTGATATCATCCCCAATTAGGATGATATCGTCCACATATAAAATTAAAAAAAAATTCTTTCTGTTTTTCTACTTGTAGAACATAATGCGATTTGATTGTCCCTGGCGGTAACCTTCATTTTTTATCACCTTTGAAAACCTATCAAACCATGCTCTAGGAGACTGTTTAAGTCCATACAAGGAATTTTTCAACATGCATACTTTGTTTTCTTCTCCCTTTTTAGAGAAACCGGGAGGTGGTGTTATGAAAACCTCATCTTCTAGCTCGTCATTCAAGAAAGCATTATTTATGTCGAGTTGTTGAAGTGGCCAATCTAATCTAAGTTGGCGGCCAAGAACAAAAGGATTCGAACTATGTTCAACTTAGCCACGGGTGCAAAGGTTTCTATGTAGTCAATGTCGTAGATTTGAGTAAATCCCTTCGCAACAAGATGAACATTGTACCTCTCCACCGTCCCATCAACTTTGAACTGTACAATAAACTTCAATTTGCAACCCACCGTTCTCTTCCCATGTGGCAAATTCATCACCTCCCAAGTTCCATTTTTTTTTCAACGCCCTCATTTCCTCCATCATAGCTTCTCTCCACTCAAGAATATCCATGATGCTCAAGAATCTCCAATGCATCATAGATATTCTTAGGAATTTTCACACTATCAAGGTTAGAAGTAAAAGCACGATATTCTGTGGACAAGGCATTGTAGGATACGAATTTTGAAATAGGATGGAAAGTACATGAACGATGTTGCTTTCAGAGTACAATAGGTAGATCAATATCATCAGGTTTATGAGTATTAAATAGAAGTTCTATTACGTGATCTGGCCTAAGGAATGACTCTTGGTTGTGCGGAGCTGTCACCTGTTAAGACTCAATCGATGCCACAAGTGTGAGATTTTCACCGGGCCTTAATTTTGGCTTTCTGAGAAAACCAACAACTATTTGTTCTGTTGTTTTTCTACACCTTCCTCTGAGTGTAAGCTTCCTTCTGTAACTGGAAAAGGAGTGGAGGAGAATGAAGGTCTGATAGAATAATTGTTTGGGACATGATTGATTTTAAGAAAAAATCTAAGAAATGAGAATCACCAGCCGAGCAATACAAGGTCCGAGATTTACTCAAATTGTCCCCCTGAATTGAGGACTTGACGTAGAAAGGACTGGTTTCAAGGAATGTGACATTTACAAAGGTGAGATGTGAAACGGGATCATAGCACTTGTAATCTTTCTGAGTAGGTAGATAACCAAGGGAAACATATTTTGTGGCTCAAGGTTCTAATTTAGTTCGTTTGTTTGTATAAACATGTACAAATATTGTACAACCAAAGATTTTGAGGAGAAGAGTGGAACTAAGCCGATAGTGAGGAAAAACATCTTGAAATTTTGAAGAGAGGTGACAAAGGAAAGGATTCGACTAGGCATTCTGTTTATGAGATATGTTGCAGTTAAGATAGCATCGTCCCAAAACAATTTGGCATGTTGGTAGTGAACATTAGGGCACGAGCTACATCAAGGATGTGTCTACTTTTTCGTTCGGCATTCTCATTTTGTCAAGGGGTGTCAACACATGAACTCTGGTGAATAATGGCATGTTTATGAAGATAGAGACTCAAATACTGATTGAAATATTCAGTACCATTGTCGGTACGTAAAATTTGCAGTGTTGAATTGTGTTTGGATCATAGAATGAAAGTTGATAAAAATAGAATGGACTTCGATCTAGTCTTTCTACAAATAGATCCAACAAAGTCGTGTATGGTCATCTATAAAAGTGATGAACCATTTTGTGTGTGTTCGACTAGGAATACGGGAAGGATCCCAAACATCACTGTGAATCACAGTGAACGACTTAGTGAGTTTGTATGAAAACTTTGGAAACGAAGTACAATAATGTTTTGTAAGTTCACACACTTCACATTAAATATCAAGAGACATTTTATTGAAACAAAGGTCAGGAAATAAATGTTGTAAATTTTGAAAATTGGGATGACCCATCCTAGAATGCCATAATAGGAGTTCACTATTGACAATGGTTACTCACTTTAGCCTTCTCAAAGTAGTAGATTCTCTTACACTCCTTAGCACTGTCAATCGTCGTCCCCAATGACATTTTCTGAAAGACACAATGAGAGAAAAGTAATTTAGCAAAGCAGTTGGAGTATTTAGTCAATTGACTTATAGACAATAAATTACAAGATAATTTTAATACATAAAGGACTGGGTCTAAATTGATAGAATCAGAGATATGGATACTTCATTTTGCCTGCAACAGGGGAAAGAGATCCATCTGCAATTTTTATTTTCATATTTCCAACACAGGGTGAATATGTTGAAAACAGATGCTAAGAATCAGTTAGATGGTCAAATGCTCCCGAGTCTATAATTCAGGGAGTATGAGTACGGGAGGTGGTTAAAGCTTTCAAGTGACTTCTATGGGTTAAGAAATCAGAAGGAATGTTTTTTTATGACTGACATGAGGATTGAAGGGCAGCAATCATCCCCATGATTTTGTCTAATTGATAAGAATTTGAGGTGTTGTTGCGTGGACTAGACTGGGTATTTTTCTCCCCTTGCCGTTTCTCAATTCGACTCGTGCGAGTTTTCGAAGTCATCGATTCCTGACTATTGACGAAGGTGTCCCCTATTATTAGCTCAGTTTAGGAAAAAATCGGCTCTGATACCATGAAATCAGAGTAATTTATTTCTATATTTCTTGAACGAATAATTTGTACACACTATTCCAGCTTATTTATAATACAATAAAGAATATACAAAAGGAAAATAATCTCCTAATTTTGGAAAAAAGAAATTCTGCCTCGATTTACCTAATTAAATATTCTAACTATGGAATGATTTAATTAGGAATCAATTATGTTCTTCCTTATCAAATCACTTCCAGATTTTTATAACCTCATTTATATATAATTTCAAATTAAGAGAATACTGACTTTTTTTTTTTTTTTTTGGAACAAAAAAGAAGAGTTTCTTTATAACTCAATTGGTTAAAACTTCTTGTATTTCTTTGATTGAAGGGAAAAATATTTTTCTACCTCAACTTGTTAGAGATTTATGAGCAGATAAATGAATAAATTTTATTAATTTAATTGACTAGAACTTTGAACTGATAATGTGTAATAAAATAGAAAGTAAAAAAGTTAATATATTTGTATGCATTTTATTAAGAACCAAAGTCTCATATTTATATGAAAGAATTAGAGTTGCAAAATATACAATGATAAAAATAACTAGGGCTGTATGCGTATAATTTTTATTCACTAATAAACATATTATTTACGACACGACACAACACAACACAAATTCAAATATATATATATATAATTCTTAATCCACATTATTTTATTAATTTTCATTTCCTATATTTTGTCAATAATTAATTAATTGTATATTTTTATTTTATTTGTGTAATGAAATGAATATTACAATATTCACCAACTTTAAAAAAAATATATTACTTGATATTATATTAACATAATATCGTTCTATTTTACGGAATAATCAAATTTAATTAAATAAAATGTCATAAAATAATTTTTCAAAATTTTAAATCAAAACGCTCTTTTATCAAATATTAAAACAGACTCAAAATAAAAAATTAAAATCCATCTCACACCAAAAAAATATTATGTTGAAACCAAACACCAAACTACTTCATTCCAAACAAATACATCAATAAATCTAGGAACACCATAGCAGTGCAATTCTATACTGAAAAAGCAACAAGGAATTCAAGGCTTGGGTGTGTGCTTCACCATTTGCGTGGTGCCTTGCAAAGCAACATTCTGAAAGCATAAATGAGACAAAAGGGATATAATATTCTGTAATCTGTAGGATCGCTCTTGAGCATAGATGGATAGATCCTTCACAGTAGTAGCAACATTCTAAAAGCATAAATGAGACAAAAGGGATACAATATTCTGTAATCTGTAGGATCGCTCTTGAGCATAGATGGATAGATCCTTCACAGTAGCGACTACGTTGCGAATCTAATACAATCTTGCCATTCGAACTTCCTTGCAACTTAAGTCCTTGAATATCACAAAACATTCAGCACAAATTGAGAGATTTGATCATGATAAGTGTATTTTGTTCACTTATTCGAGCCAAATTACTAAAATTTTATGTCGTAAGAGTGTTAAATTCTACTTATTTCAGTGCTTGACCCGTCTATGAGCATTTGGAATAGAAATGAATGAAAGAATGATGGTTTTTCAACTAGCTTGAAAGTTTCGGGACCAAAGTGCAAATATTCAATAGTTGATTTGGACCACAAAATGATTATTGAAGATCGCATAGGATTAATTGGATGGGATTGGAAGTCAAATGAATGAATTATAGTCAAAACATTTTCACAAATCAATTTTCAGCCGCACAAGTTATACTCCATATTTTTTGACCTTCAATTGAGACCTATTTTTGGCATAGCAAACGTTTGAATTAGAAAATCGATATTTCAAAAAGAATTGTAGTCCTTTGAGTTATCTATCAAACGCTCTTTGAATCACCTCAATCATATATCCAAAGAGAAAGTTATAATAAAAATACTAAAGTTCGCATGAACTGGGTGACTGCTCAATTCTACAAGATGGCGATCGCCCAGCCCTCAATTTCAACAGTATAACCCAATTTTTGGCTTGGGCAATCACCCAGGTTTGGCCTGGGCAACTATCAAGGTCATTCGCAGCCCATGTTTGTTTTTTCGTTTTGAATTCTACTCCAACAAGGACTCCTCATCTTGGACTTTTTTTTTTTTTTGGACGTTTTTGGAGACTTTTGAAAGGAGAGTAAATACGACTTATCAACTCTAAGTTAGAGGGATGAACATACAATTCCATTCATCTCATATTAAATATTAATCATAAAAATTCAACTTTTTGGTGCAAAAATTAGAATCTTCAATGTAGAATTCATCCGGGTTAGAGATCAAGCTATAAGACGGAGTTACACTATTTGATTTTCTTCCCCTAGTTATGAATGTCATCTTTTATATTACATTGTCTATTTATCATGTTAGGCTAGATTGT
The DNA here is from genome assembly GCA_903798405.1 of Fraxinus platypoda. NCBI lineage: Eukaryota > Viridiplantae > Streptophyta > Magnoliopsida > Lamiales > Oleaceae > Fraxinus > Fraxinus platypoda. Next base: position 7,022 of record CAIGRT010153541.1, on the reverse strand, counting down.
TTTTGTGTTAAGATCACGATGAACCTCAACTTTTGAATCTTGTTTTTTACATTAAAGTAAGTTTTTAGCTTTGAACAATAATGATGAGATTTACTTTCTCTACAATATTAGATTACTAATTGTATGAATATTGTGACTTGTTTTATCTTCAAAAAATGAAAGATAAGTTAGACAGTCATAATTGTCGTAAATTCGATAGGGGATAGAAATATATTGTTATATTTTACGTGATATTTAAGTCTTTATAAATCTTTAATGCATTCTTGTAAGTTCGCATCCGTCATAGAAATATAGTCGAGAGTTTAATTCTACTTGGGAGAGATTGTTGAATAATTTAGAAATATTAATTTTCACAATTAAATTGTGTTGTCAAATTGTAAGATTAGGGTTAAAGAGAATTGATTCAAGGAGATTCGGGATTCTCGCGAGCTTTTCATCATTAAATTTTTGTAAAACTTGCATTCAGTATAATTTTAAATTGATTTTGATTAATTTAAATCCTGCATTCATACATAATTTAAGTGGTTACAATTTAATTATGGAAAAATCATAAATTTCCATTGCTTCAATTAAGGTTAGGTTAATTCAAACTACAATTAGTAGAATCCCCTTAGATACGATACTTGAATTCGAAAATTCATTTTATTATTTATTAACGAACCGTGCACTTGTCAGATCACAGAGCACAATATAATAATAATAATAATAATAATAATAATTAATTATTATTATTATTATTATTATTATTATTATTCAATGTAAATCAAGCATTTGAAAAGTCAAACAATATTATATCAATAACACACTATATAAGTGAGAGAGAAACAAATAGTACTATTTCAATTTGGGCCCAAAAGAAGAATAGATTACAACTTCAACTCAAGAAAAGTTAGTCAAAAAAAAAAAAAGAAAGAAGGAAAGAAAAAACTGCAAAAACTTGGCACTATAGCATCAAAACAATTCCACTGCTACTTCACTTTATACCAGGGACCTTAAGCCTGTCTGTTCTTCTTCTTTGGACCAGATTTGGCAACTTTAAGGCTCCTGTGCACAACGCTCAATCTTGCAAGAGCTGCCTTCTTCAGATCCGGCCTATAATAGTTATCTGCCACCTGCACTCGGAAAATGTGAATTCCCCATATGGAAAGGTTAAAAAGTGTACTTGTTTTCTACAATACATAAGAAAGAGAAAACGCTATTACAATAACTCAAAAAATGCCAATATAACCAAATCAAATATACTGCAATTGAGTAAAAAAGAAGCTCATTAGAGGTGAAAGAGATCCATAGTTTTTACAGTAACTCCAAACAAGAGGATTCACAATGTGTTTTGTTGGTAGATTGTTTGGATGAGGGAATGGGGAAGGGTAAAGCGATCAATCTCCTCTTCAGGGAGTACCAGATAAAAATAGGTAAACAGATTGCTAAATGCAAGACTACTGCACAACAGAAGAAATTTTTTTCCCAGCAGTTAGTGCGGCAATTAATTTATTAGGATGCAGATGAAAAGGTCAAATTGTGAAAAAAAGAAAGAAAGAAAAGAAAAGAAAATGCTGCAAAGACTAACACTGTCATAGAGAAATAGAGCTTTATAAAATTAGAAGCAGTATTATATTGCACAGAACGTAGTAAAATTATCTGTAATAGAATCTCACATATGTTATTAAGGGTTTGTAAGTCCCATTTTTATTGAGAATAGATTTTGTAATAATGATTTTTCGGAGAATGTGTAGTTAAAAAGTAGTGAAAAGTTTTATATTTACTTGTAAATATTACATTGGAAGAATGTGTGTTTGAAAATGAGTTTGGAAAAAAATAGGAATCAAACAGGGTTGACATCTCGAAACCACAATAAGACGAATGTTATTTCAACATATTGGATCATATCCTGTTTCTTTAATATCAATTACAAGGCCCACGTGCATACCCTTTTAATCAAGGACTATTAACCTAGAAGTCGAACATGATTAAATTGGGAAAAACCAGGTAACTCATACAGGAAGTGATCAACTAGCCAAATATTTTGATTTACAAGTATTATTATAGAAGACACGCATTAACACAGCAAGTGAGGCTTACAAATAAACTACACGAAGGACTAGATACCTGATTTGAAACAGCCTTTGCCATACGGCTAAACACTTTCTTCATAACAGACTTGTTAAGCACACTCGCAGGCTTGTTCCATTTCTTGGTCTTTGTCGTTGCTAGCAGCACTGAGTGATCCTTGCCACGTTGAATTGTCACTGTTTTTTTGTTTGCCAATCCTAAAGATAATTATTCACAAACAAATCAATTCTGGTGCCATTGAAGACAAATTTGTGACTTGCACCATAAAGAAAAAACCCGCATAAATGAAAATGCAGCTTATTATTCAAACAACAAGTGAATATTCAGCCTAAAATATAATGAAGTTATCCAACCTAATTGGTATACAAGTTAACTTAAAGTGTAAAACGGCATGATTATTACAGTCTGTTCTTTCCATCATCAATCATTTTCATAGACAAGAAAATGAAACCTTAGCAAGATGATAACTAGCAAAACATAAATAAAAAAGATACAACTCAACATTTTCTGCGCAACTAAACAAAATTGAGATTGTAAATCATCTTTTTAAAGAAAAAAAATGAAGTTTCATGCCAATTAGGTTCTTTGATGTTCCTAAGCTTTATATAAAAGAATATCCCTCCCGTACATATTCTAGGCAACCACGAAATTATATCCCAAATAATCTTAGCAACCGCAATATTTCTCACAAAATAGTACCGAGCAGGTCTTAACAAACATAGCCCAAACTATTCACGAAAGACTCATTTTGCCCATTTGGGAGCCAACAAAACATCTTGACCGACACAAGTACTTAAAAAATCCAAATTCGTAACTAACAAAACAAATCGGCTTTGAAGCAAAGAACAAAAATTTACTTCTAAATAAAGTGATTCGTCTAAACTAACCGGAATGCTTGTAGGTGTGGAGATTGTAGAGATTGTTAGGCTCCNGGCTTTGAAGCAAAGAACAAAAATTTACTTCTAAATAAAGTGATTCGTCTAAACTAACCGGAATGCTTGTAGGTGTGGAGATTGTAGAGATTGTTAGGCTCCTTGCTGAATACAACTCCGGCAGTTCCATTCCCAAACTCCTTCACCAAAAACGAATTGTTCTTCTTCACGATCTCCCATATCAGCTGCCCCGGAACAGTCGCCATTTTCACTGCGTATCAAAAATTGAAAACATCAGAATACATAAATCGCATAAGCATTCGTATGCATATACACAAAGTTAAGCAGAGTAGAGATTGGCAGTTACCGAAAGCGTCTCTTGGGTTTTACTCCCGCGGCTCAAGGAAAGAGTGAGACGAAGCAAAAGCGAGATATGTACTGTGGTTATAAAACCCTGGGGAGGTACAAAAATTGAGATTTTAATAACGAAATAGCCCTTGAGTTGTTCGTAAATTACATTTTTGACCCCCTGAACCTGAAATACATTTGATCCCTGTTTGTCTTCCATCCTTTCAAAATTCTTTTTTTATGTATTCATTTTTAACCACGCATTTATACAATAAAATATTTTACACATAAACTCAAAAATTTTCCTAACCGCACAAAACAATTTTTTCGAAAAAAAAAACAAAACAAAAAAAAGGCCACCTAACATGGACTGAATTTACCGACCAAAATACCTCTATAATTTAAATCAATTTAAAGAAAAATAGATAGAATAACTGTGTTTGATTGCTAGAATATAGTAAAGAGCGAAATTTTTTCATGATTTTTGATAATGTATTACAGAGAAAATATTTAGCTTGGCCATTTTTTTTTTTTTGAGGCTTTTACTTCCTTATATAGGATTTAGAACAGGAGTTTGTCGTTTTTAGTCTTGTTAAGCTACTCTGTTCATTCTCGAGATGTGTGTCGCCACCCTATTTGCTAAGGGTTCGTTTGATTGCAAATGTGAAAATTGAGTGGAAAGAAAATGTTTTATAGGGAATTGAATTGTTTGAAAAATATTTTTGTGGAAATTGTAATTAATTGTGTCTGATTGGTATAATTTTCACCTGAAAAATGTTGAAAGTTTGGTATCCGTTTGACTTTATTTTTCATGAAAATTATCCATTAAAGTGATACTTTTTTTTTTATCATTGGGTCTAGAATTTGTTCTAATTACATAATAATAATAATAATAATAATAATAATAATAAAATTGGAAAAAAAATTACCATACCGAATATTATTCGTTTGGCTTTATTTTGTAT
>CAIGRT010153532.1:0-12670 GCA_903798405.1 Fraxinus platypoda | reverse complement strand
TGTGATGCCATCAAGTTGAATCATTCTACAGTATAGTTGCTCTATTTTCTATTAAACATTTGCATACGTGCAGTATACATATGACTCGTTAAATTCTTACTTCCTAGTAGCATTAACTTTGTCTTCATTTGTCCAGTCATGTACTTCTGTTTAGTTCTATTTAGTACGCACATATCTCCCGTCAATCTTCAACATTCAGCACGCTAATATTACCTCAAAAATCACATAGCCCGTGCATTGCACAGGCGATAAACTAGTATATATAAAAGATCCGAACCCGACCAGAACTTAGAAAAACCTGCTAAAATATTCAATTGTTCAAAATTTTAAACCTTTAAAAATAATTCCATCCATTACCCAAAGAATTTCATTAATAACATATATATATAACCCGAACCTGAACTCAACTCGAATTCGAACTCGATCGAGCCTAGATCCTGGCATGGACCCTTGACGTGTTGTGTCCAGTCAGGCTTGCCAGCCAGACGCACGCGTGCGAGTGATTCAAACTCACTGGTATCTAGATCCTCAGCCATTTTACAAAATTGTGTTATTTAGGACCTAAACCCAAAGGTCAAACTTATGTTTATCAACCAAATATTTTCTCACTAGTTTTCATATGTGGGAAATTTTTTTACCAACATCAATCAAGTTCTCAATATTTCAAGTTTCAAATGTATAACTTTGAATCCATATATTCATTGCTAAGCGCCTAAGCCCTTGGTTGAGCTCCTTTTCTAAAAATTCATTTTTTTCGAATTTATTTTCAACCACATATTCTACCAATAAAATAATTTGTACGTAAACTAATTTTTTTTTTACTTTTTAACCACACATTTTTCAAAAAAATTATCACTACAAAACTCATTTTTTTGAATGAAAATGGGGCTCAAACAAGACCTAAATGATTTTTGACAAATAAATATATTATGTTATTATCTCTCGAAACTAGAGATGATCGTTGATGATAAAATATATAATTCATTTAAGGGATAATTACTATTGCGATTCTGAACCTTTCAACTTGCTGCAACTTTTACCCCAACCTTTCATTTATTCCAGTCGTGGTCCCAAACGTTTACTTGTGTGCGGCCAAAAGGCCTTTAAACAATTTCGTCAAGAGGTCCGTTAGTTGATTAGAAAAAAATTATTTTGACCAATTTAGGGCAATTTTGTAACTTTACCCTAAACCCACATAAATTAATTAAAATAATTAAAAAAAGATTTAAAATATATGTAAAATAATATTCCTTCATCATCTTGTCCACCCCCACACCACTGCCACCAATACCAATCTAAACTCCAGCAACCTCCAAAGTACCCCAACTTCCCAATCAAAGCTGAAAGAACTCATATTTATTTCTAAAATTTTCAACACAATCAGGAGTCTAAGTTTTGCAATTTTTGTAACATGATAAAATGTATTGACCCCGAAAAAATGTGACACTTACAGGGACAACAGATGCCGGCCCACTCCCCCCCAACTCAAGCAAATTCCGGAGCATTTTCACCGAAAAACAGGTGAATAGCGAGACTAACATAAATGCGGGGATGCTCTACGGCGGGGAACAAAAGTGCTCGAGCTCCGGCGAGTGAACAAGGGTAATTGTGCTAACAACAATCACCAATCGAATGCTAACGGAAACCAAGTAAAAGATCAAACTAAAATATATGTAAGGAGCAAAACTAGATGATATGTTTAGGATTTTACAAGTTCATTTATTATTGAGGGTTTAAGAGTTTAAAATCTCAAGATCCAACCCTTTTTTTTCAATTACAAAGAGGTTCTATTTATAGTGCTTTGGCCGACGTGGTGTCCATTGGATCAGAACCACGTGGCCTCATCTCCTTGACTGAGGCTTCACATCACTGTCTATCATACAATAAATACATTGACATTTGTGTCAGCCACCCTATACAATAGGCTGACATACGTGACACTTAATTACAAACGTTACATCAATCATGTCCAAAGATTGCCTAAGGATCTTGCAAGAGACAACTTCGGCTTCATGAGCTCCTGGTGAAGTGAGGGCCTCGGTTGGAAGAGGCTTTATATTGGTCCCCTGGGTGAAGAACCTCGGCTTCTTTGATTGTTTTGGGTAGCGCCTCAGATTTATGTACTTCAGTCGTTAGGTAGTGCTCCGGCATAAGAGCTTCGGCCACCCATATGATTTCTTTATATTTAACCAGTTAGGTCTGTGTTGACTTTCCTGCCTACGTGGCACTTTAACTTGAGTTTCAGAGGTAAGGCGTAACAATAGTCCCCAAATCAAGGCATGATTATTTATATAATGCATGGACTTGTATAAAAAAAATTTGTTGGGAGGTATTTACCATATCACAGTATTTATACTTAGATTTTAAATGTACCTGACTTGTATGAACTGCAGCCTGCTAGTGTTGTCTGAAGTTGTATACTTCGAGATATTTCTCCCTTCATAGTAATCCTGAGGAATGTCACTGAAGTGAATCAAGTTCGAGGCTATATTGTCCGAAGTGACTTTGCACACCCGAAGCCTTATCCGAATTGGTTGATGAGAAGTCGCTTGGCCCTTGCTAGGTTTTCAACTTGCTAATTATGAGGAGACTGATTCTTTTTAAAATGTTAGGGGGACATGAAGCGTCTTGAATTATTGCATCCAAATGATTTGTTCTCTTTTTACGTTTCCAAGAAAATATAGCTGAAGCGATTCAACTTCCTACGCACGCAACCGTCATCTCATTTAATGCACAATGATGGCTGTTTTGCACACTTCTTGCGAAGTTCAGGCGCATGAGAGTACGTAAGGCAGATGCTCTGATCTGGACCATAGAAGACAAAGCGGCTGATGCATTGAGTGGTCCAGATTGAAACCTTAAATGAACGGTTGGATGATCCAGATCGACATCCAATGGCTGGGATTTTAGAGCTTCTGCCTATAAAAGGGAGAGATTCATAGCAAAAAATCACTTTTGCCTTTAACGCATTCCTCATTCGAATTTCTCAAAATCTCTAAGTTTTTTCATTCTCTTCTATTCTTCACTTTTCACTTTCCGGCTATATTTTACCATTCTTTAATCCAACTCGTAAATATCTTAAACTTTTAACTTTTAAATCTAAATAAATGGCATCTCAAAACTCTTCTGGGGGGAACGTTGACATTAGGTAGCTGTTGAAATGAGAGTTGAGATTACTAGCACGGTAGACCTAGTCCTAGCCATTCGGGCTGGACGAAGTGTACTGCCTCTGGGGATAGGAGAGACAACGAAGTAGCCTAGGGATAGCCAAAATCCCATCTTCTATCAATTTGACCCACATAGCCAACGTTAGGGAAAAATACCGAATCACATATAACATAGAACTCCTTTCCTCCACTGCTGATGAGTGAGCCTACTTTCCGAGGCAGGGCTGCATCACCATCAGCTAGTTCCTCCTAAAGGTTGGGCTTCGCCTACCTTTACATCTTTTTTTAGAGACGTACTTAGGTTGTACGGGCTAGCTCCCCACCCAATTCTTCCCTAACGCTTGGGCCCAGCTAGTGGGAATCTACTTCCTCTAAAAGGAAACTTTCCTCGGAGAGGACATGCCTCTCAATGTTTTTCAAACCGTCTTCCAACCCTGGGTCCTGGGTAAAGGAGATTCAAAAGGATGGTACTCCCTCTGTTCGTGGGGGTCACATTCCCCCTTTGTCCTAAGCCTTCCATCTTCCATCAAAGGATGGAAGAAGACTTGGTTCTGGGTAAGGGGAAGTGGAAGTGGCAGGAATGTGAGGGTGATACTATCCCTTACGTGAAAGTTCCAACCTCCTACTCTGAAGCTTGTGAGTGTTATTTCTTCTTTTTGATTTCTGTGTAGATGAATCTGATGTTAACATTTTTATATTGTTTTGCAGGGTCGGTTGAGCGCTTCGAGTTGAACGAGAGTGATTTGAGACCTTGACTGACATCAACGCTGACCCTCGTCCTCTCGCGACTTTGATCGTTTGATCGCCTCCAGGAGATTTTTTGAAGAATTTTGCTTGATGGCCAATAGAGGTACTGCTTTCTCCATATCAAACTTTATTCTATATGTACTTAAATGCGTCTGAACTTTTTGTTTTAGTTTGCAGAAAATTTTGAGAAACTGAGGCACCCCACTCCGGACATGGCCACCATATTCGCTACTACCTCCACCGCCTGACAAAAGGGTCTGAAGCCCTCATCTGTTGGGGCCAAGCAGGCGAGGGGACCAAATAGAGAAAGTTAGCCAAAATACCACAGTCAAGATGAGGAACGACCTCTCCTAAAGGACAAGGGAAAGAAAATCATTGAGGAGGTCCCCAAAAAGAAACACATATTCCCCACCACTGGGGTGGGTGGTTCGAACGACGTCCCTCCTCCTCGCTCTAGCGTCCCTGTCGAAGAGAAGTTGTTAGCTGCGGCCTCTATAGGACAAAAAAGGCAAGCTACCGTGGAGCCCCAGAAGCAAGAGTATTCTAAGAAAGCGAGGTCTACAAGCGACTCCACAACTTTCGAGGCTCCTCAACGAACCAGGATCGCTGTGAAGAAGAAAAGCGAGGAACCCGCTTCTGAATCTCTTACCTTACTTCCTCTAAAGTTCCAAACTGCAACAGTGACTTTTCATAAGTACTGGACGGAGAGGTGGCAAAACTTTATGGAGACCAGTGACGCCGTGGACGTATTTTCCATGATGGTGACCCAGGTGGGGAGGGCCTTTGGTGTCACCATAGAGGCTAAAGCCCTCTTTAAAAACCTTCAAAGTAAAAATCATGTATTCGTGAATAAAGCCTCCCAGGCTGAAGAGGCTGTCAGCAAGGCCAAAGCAGAGGCTGAGGCTTTGAAGAAGAAGAAGAGCGTTGAAGAGTCTGTGAAGCTCGCTTCTGCCTTGGCAGAAATTGAAAACTTGAAGAATGAGGTTCACTTGTCTCAGAGTGAAGTGTCCTCTCTTACGAAGTGAGTTGAGACATCTAATGCCCATCAGAGACTGACAGCTGAGGCTTTGGAGAACGCTAATAAAGAGAATGTTGCTCTAAAAGAGCAAGTGGGGGAGCTGAACTTAAAAGTTTATGGCCTAACAGAAGAAGTGGAGATGGCTCAGTAAGAAGCTCAATCAGCTGGGGATGACACCGTCAAGCACTACATTGTGAACTTCCATTTAATAAAGGCATACCAAAGCTTCACGAAGTACTGGCGAAGGTATGCCTACACGGAAATGGTGAAGTGGCTTGAGTTGAACATCAAAGGCATCAACACTTTTGAATTAAGCTCAGAATTTCTTGAAGAGGGAGAACAAGAGCCTCGGACTCCGGCAGAAGGTAGTCAAGTGATTGAGATTGAAGATGATGCTGCTGAATAGGCTCCTGAAGCCGTGGCTCCCCCACCCCCACATGTATAGATAGGTCTTTTTGTATTTTCTATGTAAATGGCTTCATCCACAATTGTAAATACTTATTGAATGAATGAAATTTCTTTTTGCTCACATACTGATGTTACTTACTTTTTGCACTTATTGCTTTCTGTATATTGCAATGCTCTTTAATGTAGTTCGAACCACTTCTACTTCAATAATAATAGTAAACTTATGTGTATAGAACTTTAGTATCATCGAACTTATAATAACATAAAACTTATGCACGCGAACTTCAGTAACAACTTCAACTTTGTAATGACATCAAGCTTTATAATTTTGCATAAGTGTTCAGAGGTCGTGTACCTTCATAAGTTTCTGAACCCATGCACATCAAACTTCAATGATAACATCAAACTGAAGCCCTTAACCACTTCAGATTTTCATTCGACTTTGTTTATTTGTAATTTGCACAAGTGTTGGCAGTTCACTTACCTTCTTTTCCTAAGCATAGGGTTGAGTGGTTCGCCTATACTGAGGCTTTCTTGACAATTTTTGTTGTTGAGGGCATGTACAACACTTCGCGAGTGCAGAGGTGGTCCATTTTAGGATCCAACTCCTCGTCGAAGTGCCTACGCGTCTCTTCATAGAGACGGGTCATCTATGAAGAGGTTTCCCTTTTAACTTTTGTCAATAGGAGGTACATCATTACTTTTACTGAACTTGTTTTAACAGACTTAAGAACAATTTTAACTTACCAAGATTAATAAATTTCCTGAGCATGAGGTTGAACGGTTAGCCCATGTTGAGGCTTCCTTAACACCTTTTGTTGTTAAAGGCATGTGCAGCATGTTGTGAGTGAAGAGTGGTCCATTTTAGGATCCAGCTCCTCGTTGAGTGCCCATGTGTCTCTTCAAAGGGATGAGTCATATGTGAAGAGGCTTCCCTTTTGACTTTTGTCAATAGAAGACATTTTTATTAATTTTAACTTGTGCAAAAAATTTAATTTTTCAGGCTGCGAAGTTTGTTTCCTGAACATGGGGTTGAGCGGCTCGCCCATGCTGAGGCTTTCTTAGCAACTTTTGTCGTTAAGAGCATGTCCAACACTTCGCGAGTGCAGAGACGGTCCATTTTAGGATCCAACTCCTCATCGAGGTATCTACGCTTCTCTTCATAGGGACGGATCATCTATGAAGAGGCTTCCCCAGGACTTTTGTCTCTTGGGAGGTAGTTTAATGCACAAATAATTTGATAAAAGTCAATTTCATTAGATCAAAAACTATACAAACTGGATATTTACATCATTACTGATAGTATTTCGTAGATGCTCTACATTCCATGGATGAGGTTGTGCCTTTCCATCAATATTTTCAATTTTATAGGTTCAGGCCGAACCTCTTCCTTGATGCGGTAGGGGACTTCCCAGTTGGAACCAAGGGTTCCTGTACTGTGTTCTTTGGAAGATAAAAACACCCTTCAGAGCATCAACTCATTCAAAAGAAATGACTTCTTCTTTATTTTAGAATTGTAGTATCTAGTCATTTTCCGCTGGTAAACAGCCAATTTTGCTTGGGAATCATCCCTCATTTCTTCAAGGAGGTCCAATTCACATCTCATTATCTCATCATTAGATATTTCATTGAAATGAATTCGACGAGAGGATGGCAGACCTACTTCAACTAGGCTCATTACCTCGACCCGTAAACCATAGGGAATGGAGTTTTTCCTGTAGTAGTTCTGCTTGTAGTTCGTATGGCCCAAAGGACTTGAGGCAGTTCTTCGACTCAAGCCCCTTTAGAAGCATCCAATTTTCTTTTCAATGTGTACTTGATTATTTTGTTGACAGCCTCCACCTACTCATTTGCTTGGAGATGATATGGGGATGAGAAGTGTTTCTTAATGCCCAGCTCCTCACAAGCTTCTGACCTTTTTGTTATGGAACTGTCGACCATTGTCCAAAACAATTGAATAGGAAATTCCAAATCTACAAATGATTTTTTTTTCAGAGGAACTTGGAAGTATTGGCTTCAGTAATTTTTGCAAGTGGCTCAACTTCTACCCATTTGGTGAAATAATCAATGGCGACAATTTCGAAGCTAGAGTTTCCTCTTCCTTTGGGAAGAGGGCCTATAAGGTCAATCCCCCATTTAGCAAACAACCAGGGGCAGAGACAACACTTAGCTCTTGGGAAGGCTGTCTTTTAATTGAACAGCAAAAAGTTGACACTTATCGCATTTTTTGACGAACTGATGCGCATCCTTTTTCAAGGTAGGCCAATAATATCCTTGCCTCAACACTTTCTGTGCCAAGGACCATCCTCTCATGTGATTGCCACATACTCCTTCATAAATTTTCTAGAGCACATAGTTGGCTTGTTCTTCACCTATGCATCAAAGAAAAGGCAAGGAGAATCCTCATTTATACGACACATCGTCTCGGAAGACGAAGTGTGTGGCTGGTCTTTTGAGCTTCTGTGCCCCCCTCTTTTAGAGGGTAATGCCTGGTCCTTGAGAAAAGATACGATTGGCTTTATCCATAATTTAGTATCTTCAACCCACATTATATCTTTACTAGTGGCGGTGGAGGGTCTAGGAAGATGCTTTATGGGTATTACATTGAGCAATTCAAAATCTTTACTGCTGGCCAACTTTGAAAGGGCATCAGCATGAGCATTTTTTGCTCGTGTTATTTGCACCAACTCAAATCTTTCGAAAGCAGGAATGAACTCCATAACCAGTTTCAAGTATGTGGCCATGGACTTGTCTCTGGCTGAAAAATTGCCATGAACCTGGCTTACTACCAACTGAGAGTCACTACTGATTACGAGCCTATTTTTCTGTATTTCCCTGGCTAGTCTGAGGCCTACGAAGAGAGCCTTATATTCTGTTTCGTTTTTAATGGTTTTGAAGCCAAACTTTAAAGCACAGGTAAGCTTATGTCCTTTCGGGCTGAGAAGAACTACTCTTGCTCCTGACTCGGTGTCCCCTAACGATCCATTGACAAAACGGCTCCATGTAGGAGGTTCGACAGGTTCCATCTCCTCTTCTATTTCTAGAATAGGGATGAACTCTGCTACAAAATCTGCTAAGGCATGTCCCTTACTTCAATAACCTTCATGAAGTGTCAGGCTTCTGTAGCACTTGCTTCAGGGGAAAGTTAGTTAGCACCTGAATAGTATGGGCATGGAAATATGACTTCAATTTTCGTTAGGATGTCACCAAGGAGAGTGCTAGCTTCTCCATGTCTGGATAGCGAGCCTCAGCTGTCAATAGTGCTTCGCTTACATAACAAATAGGCAGCTGGTTATCATTTTCCTCCCTTATCAAAATCGAACTGATTGCCTCAGGGGTTACTGCCAAGTACAGCTATAGTGGTTCGCCGATCTTTGGTTTGGAGAGCAAATGAGCCTGTCCCAAGTGACTGTCCGCTGGAACTTATTTTTCTCCCTTTAGAATTTTAAAGAAAGATAGGCACTTATCTGTGGCCTTAGAAATGAAACTGTTCAACGCAGCTACACGTCCGGTGAGGCACCTTCTTTAGTTTTCGAGGTGACCGCAAATCAGTTAGAGCTTTGATTTTTTCTGGGTTGGCTTCAATACCCCCTCTGGTCGACAATGTAGCTCAGAAATTTTCTAGAAGCGACTCTAGAGGCACACTTTAAAGGATTGAGCCTCGTACCTATTCAGTATTTGAAATGTTTCACTGAGATGTTTGACATGATCCCTTACAATCAAGCTCTTCACCAGCATGTCGTCCACATAAACTTCCATAGTTTTCCCAATGAGATCCATGAATATTTTATTGACAAGTCTTTGGTAGGTGAACCCTGCATTTTTCAACCCAAAAGGCATAACCTTGTAGCAATACAGACCTTTATCTGTTATAAAGGATGTGTGTTCTTCATCTGCTGGGTACATTGGGATTTGATTGTACCCGAAATACGCATCCATGAAGTTGAGAAGTTCATGCCAGCGGTTGAATCCACAAGTTGGTCTATCTGGGGAAGTGGGAAACTGTCCTTGAGACAAGCTTGATTCAAGTTCGAAAAATCCACACAAACCCTCAACTTGCCGTTGTGCTTCTTGACTAACACTGGGTTGGAGACCCACTTTGGATACATAGACTCCCGGATGAAATAGTTATCGATCAGCCTTTTAACTTCTTCCTTTAGAGCTTTATATCTCTCCGGATTGAGAGCTCTTCCCTTCTACTTGTGTGATGTGGCCTTTGGATCAATGTCCAAGCGGTGGCAACTGACTTTTAGGTCAATGCCGATCATGTCTTCATGTTTCCAAGGGAAGACGTCAAGATTTTCCCACAAGAAGCTTTCCAGCTTCTCCTTGGCTTCCATTGGCAGATTTCTTCCAATCTGCAGGTGTTTGGAGGGGTCCTGTGGGTCTACTGGGAATCTCTCCAGTATTTCGTAGGGGCTGTCTGAGGTTCACAATCAATTATGCGAGGGTCCCGCTCCTCCAAACTAGCTACTTCTTCAGCGTTTCTCCCTTCTTTAGGGTTGTCTTTTTTTCACCGACAGCCTCTTTTTCAGATGTACGTATAACTCCAAGGATGGCCTATTTTCAGAGGCATCCGTCATTTCAATGTCTTTCCCTTGTACAAGGATTCTCCCTTATTCAGGGACGTTATCCATGTCAATGTCCATGGTAATCACATTAACGCTTCTTAGTTCGGCTTTCCTTAGGAAATTCGGGTAACATTCTTTCGTGCTCCTTTGATCACCTCTAATCGTGGCTATACCCTTTTTAGTTGAGAAATTCATGCATAGGTGGTGGATGGAAGTGACTACCCATAGTTCCATCAAAGCTGGTCTTCCCAGCACTCCGTGATAAGCGGAGCGATTATCTACCACCAAGAATTCTATGAAACAGTAAACAGTAAAGGGTGCGGCCTCCATCTCTATTGCTAGAGTGATTTTACCCCTAAGGATGATGTTGTCGCCTATGAAGCCATATAAGGGGAAACTAATTGGGGCTAACTCGTGATCAACTTTCATTTTATCAAAAGTGGTTCCAAATATGATGTTGAAGAGCTTTCATTGTCTATTAGTATTCTTTAGGCCATTGCGGGCTACGACGACCCTCACCACTAGGGAGTCACAATGTGGAGAATGCACACCCGTTGCATCATCTTGGGTGAAGGTGATAGGTTGAACTTTTCTTTCGACAGAGGCTTAGTTGACTATGAAGCTTGTCATTAGGAGGTCCACCGCTTCCCTGGCGTAATTTATCTGGGAGTTCCTAGATTTTCCTCCAACGTACGGGCCTCCAAAGATCATATTAATTTCTCTAATGGGCTCTTGGCCAACATTTGCTGGGGGACTTCTTCTTTGTCTTTGACCTTTCCTAACTCGTTCCGCGTCAATATCTCTCATCCTAGGAGCGTCATTCCTGTTGGGGTGCCTTAACTCAACATTTCCAGGCTGTTGGATTTGTCTAGGAGAAGCATCTCTTCGGAGGCGCCTGTTCCTCTCTTGATTGGTGTTCTGAGGGTGCCTGACAATATCCCTGTAGCTTTTAGTGTTGTGGCTATAGGAATGATGGTACGTACAGTAGAGGGGCCTTTCATCCCTATATCTAGGTTCAGCGCATCGCCCTCTATCCCTGCTTGTTTGGGGGATTCTTTGATAGGGTCTGCTCTAGAATGTCGTACCAGGGTTACTTCCTCGTAGGCTAAAGTGGGCACTGCATTTAGTGTCGCTGCAGCTAAGGCTTGCTCGAGGTTGAACAGTACATGCATGTTCATTTTTAAGGAGTGGGTCTTCTTTTACTGTTCATATGAACCGCACTTTTCAATGTTGCCTCGAAACATTTAGCAACTTGTAAGAAAATTTTATGTAACTAATGATTCACATAAATTCACATAAATATTTTTTTTATACATGAGCTATTACGTAGTCAACTATGTTATGGCACGTGCCTTGCACGTGCTTCTCACTAGTGTTATCTTATAAATGTGTATAACCTTATGACGTCAAAACTTTTGCTATCATAACGAAAAGCATTTCCAAACAATCTCGTTTATTGATTATATCAATATAGGATCAAAGCGGTTTTCATTACTAATATCATAACTAAACCCCTCAATGGTTACGTATATAAACACAAATCAAGTGTTGATGTATAGCATGAAAATTATATGTAATGTAATTTAAACATGTCTATTTCCAACTGGTCCTACCTTATTCTTTAACGAGATCAACCATAATCTTTAATCAGAGTGGACTGAACTGAATACTTTATTTCTGAAATAAACCGAATATTCATGGATAAAAAATGTGTCTAAAACAAACAACATTCGAATACAAACTCCCACTAAACGGCATATCATCAAAAGATGCAACACCCATGTGATTATTATGCTCGTGAAAGACATTGGGTGGTAACCATTTAGTAAATGGATCGATGATTATGGAGTTTGTCTTAATATGCTTTATAGAAATCTAATCACTCTGATTTCTTTCCTTACAATTATGATAACTTAACCACTCTGAATTCTTTTCTTGACAACTAGGAACTTAATGTCTATAAACTTTGACATCATCGGGCTTCTGTTGGAATACAAGATTGCTATGTCACAGAATAACTAAAGTGGTCTTTCAAATTCATCCAAAATATGCAGCCTAGTGATAATATTTTGCAGTCATATTCCATTATTAGAATCAGAATATTCAATGATCTCCAATTGGTCTGATTTTCTTGAATGTGATCATGTAATCCTTAGTTCTCTATAGATACCGAATAACCTAATGGTTGCTTTTCAAATTTCCATCCCAGAATTAATTAAATATCTACCTAGCATTCCAGCAATGAATGATATATGCAAATGCGTACAAACTTAAGCATATATTAAACTCCCAAATGTTGAATCATAGAGAATTTCATTTATTTCCTTTTTCTTTAAATTCATCCTTAGGTCATTGATTGAGACTAAAGTTGTCTTCCTTAGTTGTAGGGGTATTACTTGATTTTCATTCTTGCATCCCATATTTTTTTAAGAACCTTATTGATACAGATCTTTGTGATAATCCAAAAATACACCTAGAACAATCCTTGTGTATCTATATCCTTAATACGAAAGAAGTGTTACCAAAAATTTTCATTTCAAAATTCCATGACAGAAATATCTTGATTTCGTGCAATAAGTTTGTATCATTGCAGGCAAGCAGTATGTCATTGATATACAATGCCAAAAAATATGATTACTCCTACTGAATTTGTGATATACACAATCATCAACCGAATTCATCTCAAAACCAAATGATATAATTATTTGATGAAATTTGTAATACCATTACTTCTACCAGCTTAAGCTCATAGATGGATT
>CAIGRT010153518.1:0-33165 GCA_903798405.1 Fraxinus platypoda | reverse complement strand
TAGAAACAGCAAAGACCAGCTCGTCTGTGGAGAAAACTATGAACTGCCCGGTGGACAGGTGATCACTATTGGTGCCGAGCGATTCCGCTGCCCAGAGGTCCTGTTCCAGCCATGAATGATTGGAATGGAAGCTGCTGGAATACATGAAACCACGTATAATTCTATCATGAAGTGCGACGTTGGTATTACGAAGGATTTGTTTGGCAACATTGTTCTCAGTAGTGGCTCCACAATGTTCGCAGGCATTGCTGACATGATGAGCAAGGAGATTACTGCACTAGCTCCAAGTGGCTTGAAGATTAAGGTGGTGGCTCCACCATAGAGGAAGTATAGTGTATGGATTGGAGGTTCTATTTTGGCCTCTCTAAGCACATTCCAGCAGTTATACTTCATAACAGCCTCCCCATTGCTTTATTGATGTCTAGGTTGCTGTATTTCTGCTAACAGGTGGTTGAATACAACTGAAATTTCCTATAATTGCTCCATGTGTATCTGGGAAGTGTCCCAGAGTGTTGGATCCCATCTCATAGTGAGTGTTGAGGTCCAACAAGTGTCGAACATGACATGTCACTCCAGTAAGAGTGTGTGCTTCATAGTTAATTGGTTGACTTTGCTAATGTTTGATTCTCTGAATGCTAAGGCCCGTTTGAGTATGAACCTCAATAATTTTTGACGAGAGACTTGTATTGTTTATGCAACTACAGATGTGGTTAGCAAAAGCAGAATATGATGAGTTTGGCCCTTCGATCGTTCACGGAAAATGCTTCTAAATCAACATTTTCCAATAATAGACGATTGGAAGAATTTATATGAACTCTTGTGGAATTTCTTTCTCATTCGTATTCCCTTATCATTCTATTTTCGTTCAGTCGCGAGTCTTTACTTTTCAAGATTTGAACAATAACCTGCCAAATATTCATTTTTCCTACTGACATTAGATAGATAGAAGAGTCTAGTACGGTGATGATTGTAAGATGCCATAGTATAACAGTGTAGCAATCTTACCTAATATGTGGCATTAGTTAGACGCTTGTGCAGGTTGTAATGCTCCCCCATAAGACCCTCCAAGCCTCTACAATCAATTTATGCCATGTCTGCTCACGGATACAAAAATAGAAGTTCAGTATATATACTCCTCAACAAACACATAAACATGCGCACACACGGAGTAGAAATAATCAAATAATATAACCTTCTAAACAGGGGCGGACCCAGCACCTGGCTAGTCCCGCGGTCGCCCGTGTTGGGTCCGTCGAAAACTTCATACGACCGTCGGGCAGGGGCTGGGAGCCAGGAAGAAGATGAAGAACAAAAGAAGGAAGAGGCGCTGCTGCTGGGCTGGAGTTTTCAAAATTTTCGGGCCTCATTTAAAAAAAAAGCCCAATTTTTTAGCCCAATCCATGGCCCATTTTGCTATCCATTTAACAAAATCAAATAAATGGAATCGGTCCAATGACTCCAATCCAATTTCCAATTCATTTCTCATTTCTTCTGGGCAGTGGGCGACGTCGCGATTGTTGGCGAAATTAATTTGGGCGAAATTATTTTGAGGACGGTGGAGGCTGTCGGCTGGTGTGGTGGCTGGAGAGTGGAGTTGTGACTGAGTTTTTGGGCTGGAGTGGATTGTAGAGGCTGGGCTGTGGACCTGTGGTGAGTGGAGGCTGGAGCAGCGGAGCTTCCCCCTTGTCCGCGCCTGTGAGTCTTAGAAATACTCTTAATTAGAACGTGTGATGCAAAGACTGTTTCAGTGTGAAAATTATAAAAAGAAAGCATCTAAAACTCCCATTTATGTATGAGTGGTTCTGTGGCTTCTGCCCGTAATTATTTTTGTTTTTGTATTCCTTTTTTATTTTTTTCAGTTTTTGTTAATTTGTGAATTATGAGAAATGAGAATTTATATTAACTATGAGTTATGACTTATAATTTGAATTGTGTTTGTGTATTGTGAATTGTGATTTGGGAATTTAGGGATAAGTCATAAGTGAAGAGTCTTCGGCGTGAAGATGTTTGGCTCAATTAAACCATTAACCATGTCCATGCGTACACTATTTTTAATCAATTTTGAATTGAAAAATAAATTGGGGCAATATTGGAACGTTTTCAAAATATGAGACCCCGAAGAATGCAGTTGTCTAAGCTTACAATTACAGAGTTTGTTTTTTTTTTTTTTGGATTGTATTGAAATATATTTTCATATGTATATACTTTTTACGTTTTAGTGCATTTATATATGTATCGAATTATATTTTCGACTATTACGATCATTGATGTCTACGGTTATCGGTCAACGGTCTCCGCCCGTGCTAGATCTAATTCCTAGATTCGCCCCTGCTTCTAAATGGTACCCATGAATGGATTTGTTCTTGAGCTCCCTGACTCTGATCTTATCCTTACCCAGTCTGAGAGGTGGATGGATGAAGTAGTGCCGAAGGAGCATTAACATTACTCTTAAGAGGCATGGTTATTTTTGCACATTTTGCCTGTCTTAACTCGTTTTTAGCTGAGAATTTGTGATTTGATTCAGAACCCATATCAGTCTCAACAGTTGATCTGATGATGATTTCTTTACATGTTGGACTCTAGCAGTAATAGGATGAGTGTTTTCCATTATGGTGGAAGAACAGACAAAAAGTGGTACAGCTTTAAGCAGAGAGAAGGGAAAAAGTATTAAGATTGGTCCAACATACCCCGCACTTGCTCTGTTATCATTGGATAGTGCTATTCATCTAGGGTTTGCATGATCATGAGTCTATGTGATAGTGGTTCCACTTCCTAATCATTTAGAATTTAGATGAATATCATTAATCAATATCATCACGAAGCACAAACCACCCGAACTTGCACTTGCGTGCACTTTGCGAAGCTTGCACTGGGAGCTTTATAGGCAATTTAACATTGCACAAGTTAAGAAACCTTTAGATTTTCTTTAAAGAAAGCTAGCATCGAATTGTGTGGTGAACATTGGACCGCGAAGTCAGGGACAAGGTGATAGAACAACAAATTATTTAATCCTATGATATATTGCTCTTGAGAAGGAATGATGTATCATAATGGAACCAGAAAAATTATAGCTAATAATACAAATCACATATAAATAACAACGAGCAATTCAAACATACAAATTTACTGACCCAAAAAAGAAAATAAAGAAAGCAAAAAAAAATTGCAAAACACAACCAAATGATGAACCCTAGCAGCAACTCTTGTCTCGTGAGTGCTGCTGCTCTCTTGGAGCTGATCGATGATGCTCTTGTCCACTTGGAATGCCTTGGCAAGAATATCATTGCTAATTCTTGGTTTTGATCCAAAAACTGCATTTGCAATAGGTATCACGCTTGGATTCTGACTGCTCAATGCAACAATAGCCACAACATTAACTTTCCAACATTTCGCTGGAAGTGAATGAGCCCCACAGGGAAAACAAAGACGTCACCCTTCTGAAGGACTTTAGTAATTTGCTTGTTGTCCGGATTGGAGGTGACAAACCCAACTTCAAGGGTTCCTTCAAGAACTGTTATGATTTCAGTGGCTCGGGGGTGAGTGTGAGGAGGGACGACTCGCCATGGCACGATATCAATGCGAACCATTGAGATGCCAAGAGTTTTGAGCCCTGGTAATAGAGCCACAGTCACGGGAGTTACAGCAGAGCCAAAAGGGTTCGCTGTGTTACCAACTAAGTGAAGTCCACTGAAGGAGAAGTCATTTGCTTGAACACTAGTAGGATTCTTGCATGCCAGGCCATTTACTCTAGCTGAAAGGAAACCCAAAAAACTTTAATTCCCATAAAAACGATGAAATTCTACATAATACATTGTTTAATGTGGATGAATTAATAAGCCTGATTACCTCAGCAAGACGGATCTGCGACACAGAAATCTTGCAATGGTGATTGGTGAAGGCTCAAAGGCAAAGGCAACGTAGCAGAAAGTAAGAGCCACCGTGCTGAAAAGGAGAATTTGTTTCGCCATTTTAATCGAATTAAGAGATCAGAGAGGATAAAGAACTGGAACGTAGAAAAGAACAAAGAGAGAGTTGTTAGTGGTGAAGGATAGTGCAACCATGCAACTTATTTATAGATGTTCTTGAAGCATTTTGTATTGTCTTTTCCTCTCTCTTTTTTATCGCCGTTGTAGCACAAGAAATTATTGTAAGAAATCTCAGAAGACTAGTTCTACTTATAGTTCCATGTCTCACCAAAAAGATTTCTTAATTAGATATTTTAATATTTGGGTTTGTCTAGATTCTAGGGTTACATTTGAATTAAATTGGTTTTTAACGATAAATCTTCTGATTAGAGTGTCGGGATGAAAGTCTCTAACTGAGTTATAAAAAATGAATAGACGTTGAATGATCCGATTCAATTGAGGGAATTCCGACGCTTCACTTTTTAACTCATTGATTTTAATTTCATTACTTGATTCATTGATATTTAAATTTTATTTTGAAAAACATATCATTTTCAAATAATTCACGAAAAACTCTAATTTGTTGAACTCTTGAGTATTTTTCCATCTTCCCGTGGAATCAACACCCCATAGCTATGCTATAATTACCGCATTATTCTTTGGGCGTAATCATACATATATAAAAAATTATTGTGGTAATACAATTACTCATATTATTATTCAATATTTTACAACGTCCTTCACGAATGAATCTTCATAAAATAATATCACGTGAAAAATCTAGTTTGCCAAAATTCAATGGACAAGTCCTAAATGAAGGAAAAAAAAAAGTGATTAATTATAAAAATTTGAAATAATAAAACATTGTCTTTTTAAAACCTTGTCAAGAAAAAATACAATGAGACAATTCGAATGAAGATAAAAGAGTACAACTATCAATGAAACTTATTGTATCGAGACATTCATATCTTGTGACTCAATATCTTTATCAAAATCCTTGTGTAAAATAATTCTGATTATTTATATTTCATGAATCGAGTTATAAACATCAGGTAATAGTATATTTATATAAGATATTCATCTATCATTATTTGACTTTAGCAGCATGATGGTCCATTGAAAAAATTGTTGTTGCTTTTTCGAGAGTCTCTTGTACAATTTATAATATAAGAGTAAAATCATAAAGTTATATTGAGGATAAATTAATTGTATGTTATGGGCATTCTTACACAAAGAATATACCTCGTTAGTGTTATAAATTAGAGAATGAAAAAGTGAAGAAACTAGAGAAGTTAATAGACTTGTGTGTATTTCATTGAGAACTAAAGTCCCATATTTATAGGGAAGAATCAGGGCTACAAGGAATACAGTAATCATAAAATCTATGCTTCGTCATGTCCCATTTGGTATAGCATTCTTTGAACTGCATTGACTTCATACAAAATTGTTGGATTACCTTTTGTTGAAGTTAATTTGTATGATACTTGGATATGATGGGTCAAGCTCCTCAATCGTATACATAGGGATGGTAAAAAAGTTTGTTCAACCCGAAACTCATGGGGCCCCACCCTGAACGGGGCAGGAATTATTCGCATAATCGGGTAAACAGGGCGGGGACGAGGCGAGGGTCATTGCCCCGAAGCGAGTACGGAACGGGTACGAGAATCATAATGCCCGCCCCACTACCCGTTCCGTTTAAAGTTCATTATAAATTTAAGTTTTTTATCAAAAAAAAAAAAATAGATTTATCATATTTTTAAAGAGAACATAAGTTGTTTCTAACAAATTGGTAAAAAAGTAATAATATTTACTAAGTAAAGATATAAAAAAATAAAAGCAAAAAAATAAAATAAATAATAAATAAAAAGAAAAAAATAAATGGGGCGATAAATGCAGTAGGGGACCTACCCCGCCCTGCCTATATCACGTCTCGTCTTGCTTTAAACGGGTATGAGGATGGGGTAAGGTAACAAAAATACTCGATGAGACGGGGGTGAGAATGGCTAACCCGTCCATACCCGCCCTATTGCCATCCCTACGTATACATTCTCGGCTTGCTTCACAGATTGCAAATTTGCAATAATATCAAAATGATTTGAAAATGTTGCTGTCGAAGTTTGTTTCATAGATCTCCACGATGTTGCTGTTCTCCATGTATAAATACATATATCTTGTTTGTGATTTAGCTTTATATGGATCAGAGAAATAACATGCATCAACATAACTCACTAAAGTAAATCCCGATTTTCAAAAATAAAATGATCCCAAATCAATAGTACACTTCAAGTAACAAAAAATGTGTTTAACATCGTTTCAATGTCTTTGAGTCGGTGTACAACTATATCTTGCAAGGAGATTTATAGAAAAAGTATTTTCGTTTGAGTACAATTTGCAAGATATGTTGATGCTCCAGTTGCACTAAGATATGGTACTTCAAGACCAAAAATACTCCAACTTCAAGTGGACGAAATGGATCTATTTAGGAATCCAAAATGGGTTTATTTCTACTTTTGTAATTCAATAACACTTATATTAATTTATTACTTTTATTTAGAATGGGTAGCAATATTCTGTCTTTGGAAGGATAAGCTATAGGATCCACACCTTCTAACCTTTCAAAGATAGATCTTGCATACGAACAGTTTTCTTCAAGTAGTGATGTTGGCGGTAAAATTCGTTTCACATATCTTTCTTGCAACAATAATTTAAAGTTGAGGGAATTTACATAATGAAGTATGATCTTGCTGGAATTAAAGGTCAAATATCTCAATATAAGAAATGGTTAAATTCCAAGATTTTTAGGGGATATCTCACAAAAGAAACAAGATGCTAAAGAGGCTCGTTATTGAAGCTGAAGTATCATCAAAGTTATAATGAGTTGTATAGTTTGATGAATCAATTAAGTGGAACTTAGCCATGAAGGATGAGATTGACTCATTATTGTCCAATCAGAAGCAATTGGGAGAGTTACCGAAAGGAAAGAAGATTTACAGAATAAATGAGTTTACCGGTTAAAAGAAGAACGTGATGGAAGCAAGCGATATAAAGATAGACTGGTTGTAAAGGGATTTCAACAGAAAAAGGCATTGACTACACTAAGATTTTTTCTCCTGTGGTAAAATTAACCACAATTAAAGCAATACTTGGATTAGTGATCATCCAAGATGGTACTGAATCTTTAGAACTCTGCGGCTTAAGATTGTAATGAGAGACAGGGAACTCTAATATTAAATTAATTCAATAGGAAATTTTCAATTTCAACACATTTAATTCCAAAGGAAAACTTGCACCTCGAGCGGATGGATGTAAAGACAACCTTTTTTCATGGTGCTTTGGAGGAAAAACTTTACACGATGCTGTCACATGGTTTCGTTGTAAAGAAAAAGGAAAACTTGGTATGCAAACTTCAAAATAGTTTATATGGTTTTAAACAAGCTCCAAGACAGTAATCTGAGAAGTTTGATAGTTTTATGAGTAGTAATGGCTTCATAAGGTGCTAGGGAGATCATTGTTGTTATGTAAAGAACCTTGATAACTCCTATATTATTTTGCTACTACTTTTAAAGTATTTATAAGAAAGGAAATGATGTATAAATAGGGAAAGCCGTGTGCAATGAAAAATGTAAGCACAACTTGGGGAGATGTTTTCCAAGAAAGAATTAGATAAGTTGAAAAATGAGTGATCTAAGGAGTTTGAAATGAAGGACTTAGGTATTGCAAAACAAATCCTTGGGATGATAATTATTATGGACAATGACGTTTTGAAATTATCACTGGAAGAGTATGTGAATAAGGTGCTAAGTAGGTTCAGTATAGATGATGCAAAACCAGTTAGTATTTGTTTGGCTGGTCACTTCAGGTTGTCAAATAAGCAATCACCCTCCACAGAGCAAGAGGGAGCCTACATGGCCAAAATGCCTATATATCTGCTATTGGCAATCTTATATATGTCATTGTATGTACAAGATTGGACATAACATGTGTAGTAGGAGCTGTGAGTAGATAATGACCAATCCAGACATAACATTAGGAGATAGTGAAGTGGATTCTTAAATACTTGAAAGGTACTTCTGATTCAGCTTTATGTTTCAAAAAATCAAGTTGGGATTACATGGCTATGCAGACGCTAACATGACAAAGCACATACATGTTCATTATCATTTCATTATATCGATTTTAGAGGATTGAATCTTATCACTTGAGAAGATTTAGAGGAGTCGGAATTTAGCTGATATGTTGACAAAGACTGTTCCGATCGAGAAACTAAAGTTGTGTGCAACTTCAGTTGTACTTCTCTTTTACAGAATGAGGAGTTGTGGCCGCTACAAAGGAGTCATTGATGGTGAATCAGTCTCCAAACGGAATATGTTAAGTTGTGGAACCTAATTATCGTGTGATCCTAATTATAGCAACTTCGTGGATTGATTTCCATGATAATGTCGCCGTGGGGTTAGAGGGCGGAAGGAGGCCCCCATCTCCGCACCTAAACCAAAATTTAATTAAGGACCGTTTAGAAATTTATTCTTGTAAAATTCTATAAAAGAATAGGAGTCCATGTAAAATTCGATCTTGGCCTTATTTTATCTTATAAATAGGGAGCCGTCCTTGGGCTTTAAGATTATCATCAAAAAGGAGAGCAAAAGATGTTAGAAAAGATAAGTGTGTGTTTTCTCTTGTAAACCTTTTTTTCATTACAGTGAATTGCTGCAGTGGCGGGAGATGACTTAGTCTCGTCGACAAGAGTGAAAAATGAGAATTCAAGAATCTTCAAATAGAAAGCGGCACTAGAAGAGAGATGAGTTGTTTGAACTTCGAAGTTTGAAGTATAAAAATACTTAAAAAGGGGTTTCAAAAGTTCTGAGATTATGTAATTTCTAAACCGTACAAACCGTTTGGGGGTAGTGGGTTTTCTCAAATCCGAGCTGGTCGTCGGTTTTAAAGGCAGATTTTTAATTAATGGTTCTCACGGCATAACCGACCCGATTTTGTGCTCGATTCTCGGTCGAACTGGCCGGGTCAAGTTGATTTTTTTAATTTTTCTTGAAGAGTCTTCGGTAACAAATTAAAGGAAATTTTACTTGCGTTCAGTAGGAAAAATCGCCCTATATGGTCCAGGGCACAGTGCGTTTTTCGTAAGCCTTCGATGAATTGATCTGGAGAACACGGTTGCACAATCTCTGAAGGCACGTAAGATTCTCAGCAAATCTTTAAGAAATAAAAATTGCTTCATTAAAAGAATTTGCAACTCGACATGAAAATAAGAAACTTGTTCTTATTCCAACTTATGAGGCAATCCAAGTTCAACTGTGAGAGTTATGAAAAATCAAGGTTGCATACATCGTTCTACTCATCAGCAAGCCAAAATTTCTAACACGAGTGTTATGTTTCTCGGTTCTACAATTAAGATTCCTAGTTGCATTCTAAAAATCGTTGTAACACCTAAATATCATTTTACGCTTGGCGTGTTGCCCGTAAATGTTCTCCTTAAAGGTTTACTACGTTGTAGCGCATGTTCATCGTTTGCTATTCTTTACTGCTATATTTTCGTTATAGTTGGTAGTTAACCAGTAGTTCATTAGCAACAGAACCATTCCGTTGAGCTGTGATAAAATAGTTAAATCTGAACAATTATTTATCACAGGCTAAAATAAAATTTTCCTGCACCTCAAACTTATCGGCAAGTCATCACGTTCTCCAAATCAACTTATTATAGACAAATATCCATTAATACGTGAAATCAGAAAACTTATCAAGTTCCACAAGTCAACTTATTATAGACAAAATATCCATTATGTGCAATCAGAAAACGAGATAATTTGGGCAAGAAAGAAATTCTGAAGTACTACTGGCAGCATCCCCAACAACACATGCTAGGATATCTCAGGATACTTCATAAAGACTTGCTCATCCACTTCTTCCTGCAACGTGAAAAAACCCAGTCAGTAATAGGCAGCAAATATTATTACAATCTGAGACCTAATAAACGAGTTTGTGACCTGGTTCTAATCCGAAGCGGATGAATCATCAGCATTCGTATCTGCATGCAACATTAGTTAAATAACTCACTAATTCCTGAATAAATCTTTTAACCCTTTTGATATAAATTTTATACCCCACAAGTTGAAACGTGAAAATGATATCATCTGTTGAAGCACGATTAGGTGGATTCGCTTGGAGCATGGACCTCAACATATGTTCACGAAAATGGTTGAAATCTTCCCAGTTGAAGGTTGCAGACCTAAATCTATCAAAGTTTGTTTTTCTTTCCAATGAAGTGAGCATCGGAAACAACATCTCATAATATAACAATCCCAGCGAGAACACGTCAGCTTTCTGATTAATCAGCGCGGGGTAATTGTCCATTTCAGGGGCTCGATAATCAGCATTTCCAAGTGTTCCAGAACTTTCAATGGTGTAGTCAGCACCTGCTATCTCTCCAACAAACGTTGCTGACGCAAGAAAATTGGATAAATGAGCAAAATAAACTGATATTTGGAATCTGTTTAAATTTATATGAACCTGAACCAAAATCCCCAATCTTTATTTCGTCATTAGAATCTATGAAGATGCTGTGTTTAGATATATCTCGATGGATGATTCCTTTGTGCAAACCATCAACAATCTGGCGAAATAATTGCTCCATAACAAGCACCTCAAAGTACAATGCATTGTCAATAGAGAGCCTCCATGAGGCACGTCTCAAACATTACAAGGGTACATATAAAGCACAGAACCAACAGGAACAAAACAAGATACTTTTCAATTCTAGATTTTCTCAATTACAAAGACCCACACTTCTAACTTCATTCAGTTGAAATGACAATTTCTTGATCGGCTCTCTTTGACATCACTTTCCTTATTTGTTGTATATTTTTATCCTCTCATTAAGTCCATAGCACCTCCTTGGCTGTTAAAATTTGGCAGAACTTGAGACAAGACTGGCTTACATTTAATGCCAAGTAAAAGAGGGTATCTAATTTCCAGCAAAACTCTCTTTACAGAATTTAGCAACCCCAAGCCTCTGGGAAGACCTTGCATTTACATTATTAAATCAAAATGTTTACCTACCATACTATCATTGTGGTATGAACATCTACAGGGTAATGCAATATACTGCTCTTGCCATCCATATGCTTACGAAAACAGTGTATGTTATACCTATAGCGCTAAATAAAATTTGTTGTCCAGGTGTGTGAGCCGAATCTCTCTCTCACTCTTCCCCCTTTTGTGTGTGAGCGAGTCTGAGATAGATGTTTTACCTGCTAATTGCGAAGATGTAGTCTCTCAAATTTGTGTTCCACCAGCCAGATGAAGGCGTCAAGCTTCAATATCAAGATTGTGTTGTTTAATAACAGTGTCCATAGCCCTTAAATGATAGAAACGTAAAAAATATTAAATTATAAACACAGAATAAAGATAGATTGTATGAAACATTGTGAAAAAAAGCAATTGAAATAAACAAGATACTAAACAAATCAAACAATAAGCTGATCAGCTATTTTTGAGATCAATTTCAAGGACTGTGTGTATGGGTGAACCTTATTCTTTCTAATAAATCATAATTGATAAGAACACAACAAAATTTAGAGAAGAAATAGTGTGGTCATAATCTTGATCGGTGCCTCTTAAAAATTTATTGCACCCATAAGCAGAGGCTTTACCTTGATATGGCATTGAATCTTGAACCATCTGGTGCTGGTTATTTTACCGACTACATTTGAGGGGCGGCCGGTTCTCAAGTCAAGGAGAAAACCATAAATAGCAACGTCAAAAATTCAAGAGACTGCCGTTGTAATATCCCGAAAATTTTAGAATAAAAATTTATTTATTTTATATATTATATTTTATTATTTTGAAAGTTGAGGGACTAAAGTAAAACATGTTTTAAATTCTTATATTTTTTGATCAAATATTTGGATTTTGATAGAGTGATAATAAATATATCATATTGTACTCGTTGCATAACTCGTATTTAATTATGTATTTTATGCTCGAAAAAAAGTTAATTTGATAAAATGTCCACCTAGAAAGTTAATTTGGAAAAATGCCTTTCAAATCCTCCTAACCATTATCCTACTTCAATAATTCTTGTTAAAGAAAAATGTCCACCTAGAAAGTAATGAATTACTCCTACATCACATCCTTATAAGACTTTCCCTAACTAACAGTTCACCATAGACGGATGTTCACTTCCTAACCTTTCACCAACCTCACCATTCCGATTCTTCTCTTTGATCCTTGCCAGCTGATAACCGAACTCAAAAGTTCATTACAATTTGATCCCTCCATTCAGAACTGTTCATTCGACACGCAGAAAAGCTAACCTAGTAGCTTTGTTGGCAAGTTATTAGATTACCAAGTCATATTTTTCCTTGAAACAAAATAATAGACATGAGCAAACTTTAATAAAATGTATACCCACCAACTTAAACAAAAAATGAAGTTCAGTGGCCAACATAAAATTTCGGGTGTATTTAACTCAATTAAACTGGCTAATCAACAATGATAACTCAACTAGAACTAAGAACATTCAATGTAGTACAGTAAAAGCTCTTTCACTAACTACTCTAAAATAAAAACTCATCCATTATGAATCATATGACCAATTGACAATATTTGCAAAACCACTGGACAAGCTATTCATCACAATGAATGAAGCCCCTAAAACGGAAGTCGACACAGAGATCGGTCAAATAAAGTAAATTCAGAAAGGAACATCCAAATCAAGCCATCATGTCAGCTCGGCTGCAAACTCTGAGGGGCAGCTGGCTGAAAGCCTGACTTAGCAGGAATAGCGGCAGCTACCTGTTTATGGTGTTTGTGGCGTTCCTCCACCTGTGCGGAAGCAGATTTCTCAGGGCGGAACCCTTCAACAAGCGCTGTTTCTTGTTTCCTCTTATGTTTCTTTTTTGATAACACATCGGTCAACCTGACATCAATGGGATTGTTTGTCTGTCCTTTGGTTTTCTCCAGTTTTGGCACGTCCGAGTTAGGACCATTTGCAAAGGTAGCAGGCATGCGAACAGGTGCATTAGCTACTGCAGCACTGGGAACTGGCTTGTTGATCAAACTTGAACTGTAATCACGAGAATTTGGCACCAATGTCTCTTGCACATGAGATGGCTGAGAAATGTTACTAGCTTCCCCTTGAACAGGCTCATCCGTTTTTGGTGCCAACAGCTTCTTCTTCTTCTTCTTCTTCTTCATTTTCTCTTGCTCCTAAGCACAAGTGGACTTAAATTATTGTTCCAAGATCAAGTATAAACCATTACAGCATGTTTGCTCGTGAGGATTCAGTAAAATTGGACAGCACTGATGAAGAAAAAAGCTAAAATCTTGTTCATTATACTGCTGTGTTCTGTCGGTGCTGCGTAGTAACATAC
The DNA here is from genome assembly GCA_903798405.1 of Fraxinus platypoda. Taxonomy (NCBI): domain Eukaryota; kingdom Viridiplantae; phylum Streptophyta; class Magnoliopsida; order Lamiales; family Oleaceae; genus Fraxinus; species Fraxinus platypoda. Next base: position 19,877 of record CAIGRT010153518.1, on the reverse strand, counting down.
AATTAATGCATGCAGATTATAAACAATGGATGATTCAGCTATTGTCTGGTGGAAGATCGAATCAGTGGTGTGAAAAAAAAAGAAAAAACATAACATGAAGAACTGTTATTTTGTAAGGCATAAATGCCGTTTCAAATACCATTTATTACAATTTCCAGCACCCATTAGCCCACCTCCAGTTGGCTAGATGTTTTAGCAGTAATAAATCGTAGGAGACAATACTGATACATAATAATGTTATCGAAGTTAAGACGTTATTACAACAGATCTCAATTTTTAGTAGAAATGGATCTCCCACACTGTCTACCCTGTATTTCATGTCTAAATTCCTCATGTCGTGCCACTATCCAGGACGGCATGCATTTACGTTTGTTCCAAGCCTTATAATTGAACCCCCATGTATGAAGGTGAATTACTTCTGCTCGTGTAAAAATTGGATTAATAAATCTAGCTTGCAAAAGTAATATTTTCCTGGATAAGTCGATGTGTAATTTTCATTAACAAAAGCCACGAACGATGATAAACATTTAATGCGGGATAACCACTTTCTGCTATGTGTGTTTTCTGTGTAAGTTGATTGTGCAGGTATAGATATTGCACATGGTTAACATCTACGCCCAAAAAAGTTGAGAAATGATAATTATAAAAGGTGCGCAAATGCTTACAGCAATTAATGTCATTTGATGAATCTAAGATTCCCAAAAAATAGCACTGTAGTTGCTCTAGCCCCACTCAGAGAGAGAGGGAGAGAGATGTTAAAGCAGAAAGAGACTGTCAAACCATGGTATCAATATTTTCTATGGATGTATGAATTTCATTATTAGAAAGGGGTAGATCCTCATATACAATAAATATAGGCATCTCCAACATAAGCATGCATATAATTATGGTCCTAAGTACATATGAAGAAGTGAAAGCTTTCAAATTTGATAGACCTGATAATGTAAACATGAAAATCATATTAAAGTTAATAAAGATGAAATCCATACCTTTTGTTGGCTGCTTAATGCCTTTCTCCTTTCTTTTGCTCTAAATATAGCACGTTTAATGAAATGGGTATCCATGATCCCACTAGGCCACAATGCTGCAAGCTGCATATGAAAAGAACAGACAACAAAAATTAGAAAAATAATCATTGCGAGTGGAAAGAACAATATTTGGTGGTCACAGCAGCTATTAATTCGCCAAACAATTGAAGGAGATAAGCCAAAGCCTGGACAATCTAATAGATCATTAATCTAGCAATGACCCAAAAGTAATGCAAAAATCGGTTACTGCAAAGTGAATCTTCGCTTTCCTCACTTGTTTTGACACAGAAAAACATTCGAGCGAGTAGCAATCCCATCAACACTAGGTCAGGATCCCCACACATGGGCCAAACACAAGTGTTGGTTCACGCACTTCAGTTACTTAAAACTAAGAAGCTATTAAACGAAGTAACATGGAAAATTGAAATAATAGAAATCTTCAATTCTCATGTGTACATATAATGCATCTTTTTCCGCTTAATGTAAGAGTTTTATTATCTAACCATAAAGGATATTCTGTGAAAAAAGCCATGATAAATACTAAAGTTAAATAAAAATAGACCTATTTCAATCAAAATAACTAGATCGATCAAGTGCCAACTACCTCTTCATACAACCTCCTGACTTGTGGACCTGGATCTTCTTCGAACCTCTGAACGAAAAAGAAAGATCAAGTTAGATATTCTAGTTTAAATTCCATTAAGAGGAACTTGACTATAACAAGGGAAGCTTGATCTATTACTTCAACATGGAGGTCATATAGGTCACAAATTTTATCTTCCAGTGCATTATCAATGCGATATTTTCTTTTCAAGGACTTTTTCTCTTCTGGACCAGTTTCTTGAAATTCATCTGAAGATGCATTTTGTTGCTGAGGTACCTGGATAAAATATCTGACATTAGATATTAAAATAGAACCACAAGCAATGGCCGATTGTGTACAAGGCCAACAAGCTTCCAAAGTGTGTCATGGTGAAACAATCATTTCAAAAACATGGATTTACTGTTAAGCAAATTGCTTCTCCAAACTAATAGTTGTTCTCCCTATAGCTAGGCCCAAATTATATAAGATCACGTAAAAACATCTAAAAAGGTTTTGGGTACACGATGCCCTAGAAAAATTGTACCTTGGGTTTCACCAGTGGAAGTCGCACTTTAACCATCTCTGCAACTTCCTGTTTTATATGCTGCACTTGATCATCTTTCTCCTGCTTAGCTGATAATCCCATGATAGCCATGATTTTTAGATTTCTCTGTAGCAAAAAGAGCACTCTAGATTAATCAGCATTACAAGTACAAAACACCTAAAATGGTCAAAGATAAATTCCTCTATAATCAAATTTCACCCCATCCCTCCACCCACCCCTAACCGAATAGAGAAGAAAAAGCACCTTCCATTTAGAAAAATGGATACTAAAGTATCGCCATATACAGTTGTTGCATCTTTCTATTGAGCATTTAAAAATGTGAATCTCACTATTTAACATAAGATGCCTACCAATGCTTCGGTGGCGTTAAATAGCATTGCTAGTGTACAATCAAGTGTGATTTTCCCTAACCTGCTTAAGAAGTATGTGCTTAATAAATTTTAGGGGGAAACGGAAAAAATGATGGTCAAAGTTCTATGTTATGACACCACGTGACGATTCTATGGATAACTTTCTGGATAATAATTGTAACTCCTTTTAATAACTTCAGTGCAGGACTCATAATTAAGTTTTTAGTTACTCCATATAGTGGGTATCTTATTCACATAGGAAACAAATATAGACAAACATGGGACTCGAAGCAATAGACAATAAATACCGATAACCATTTTCTTTGCTAATATTGAAATGATCCTTCTATCTAATATTTGGTTTCTCTATCCATTTAGAGCCTATTTGGTATAGATTTTTTGAGAATATATTTTTTTTGGAAAATGTGTGATTAAGTTGGGAAAACTTATGGGTCCACTAGAAAATTATTTTATTGAGAGAATGTGTAGTTGAAAATGAGTTTGGCAAAAATTGAGTTTTAAAGAATCTCTAACAAATCAAGGGTTTGGCTGACTTTAATAACATCTATCAAACACAAATAGGTCCTTCCCCCCATACATATATGTGTTTTCCGGGGTCTTATTGTAACTTGTTTGTCCAAGAAGCCAAATTTTCCACTACTATGTTCATGTCCATTCTATGTCATTGCTTAGTGACATGCTTTTATATACTATATGTAATTCAAGCTAATATAACCCAAAATATTGTTAAAATACTTTTCAAATAAGATAGGTACTGTGTGGTTCCATTATGTTACCTAGACAAACCCACCACCTCATGTGCCAAAGTCAAAACGGTTGTTCTTCCTTTCTCCGCTCCCTCTTTTTCTACATAATATGCGGCAGCGGGTTACCAGAGATGAGGGTTTTTTTAACTCTGTGAACACAAGATTAGGAAGAGACCATATATAAAATTTTCAATTTACTACCTATAAATCTGTTCTAATTCAAATTACTAGAGTTTTAGGCTGGGATGGGGGTAGTAATATGCAGCATTCCCAAAACACAACACACGAATGTGGATTTAGGGAGGATCAATGACGTTTGGACACACTTACTGGGACGGTGTTTTCAAAAAACGTCCAACACTCCATTTGGTGTGTCCTTTTCTTTATATAATTTTTAAATCTGACACTTTTAGGGACATCTCCCGGACAGGCCCAGGGAACGTGTCCAACATGCCATGTGATGCGTCCACTATTCATATTATTTCTAATTCTAACAAGTGATCATGTCCTCGACGCATCAAGGATGCAGGAAACCCCATTTGTAAATTTCAGATTGTAAAATTAGGAAAATATTTAATTATTAAGCCATTTGGGTAGAAAAGCCAAAATAATGTGACCGTAGTCCTAAGAAGTTCAGGTCATATTTGTTAAATATTTGATATTCACATTTTTCTCTCTCAACACTAGTAATAAATAATTTAGCCCAGAATTATCTTAACACAACATATTATCATCTAATTCAAAATTTTCATCAAAAAAATTCAAAGCGGAAAAAGTATTGAAAACATATATATATATAACACATAACTGAATAATTTTAAGGAATTTAATAGCCACGTCCCATGCTTGTGTCCTTACATTTTTGAAAAATCATGTGTCGATGGTGTCATGTCATGTCATGATGTGTCCATGCTTCTTAGGGCTAGATTGATCACAGGAAAGACTGTTAATTTCAGTTGGCATAATTGTGCGTTAAAAACAGCATATAGGTTTGTTCAAAATTCTTGGATGGTCTCTGAAATTCAAACATTCCCTAAAGCCTTTTTTGCCCCTGTTCGATGGCCATTATTTGGGAAAAACAATGTTTTGAATAGTGATTTTTTGGAGAATGTGTGATTAAATGTAGGGAAAAGTTTTAGGTTTATGTGCAGAATATTTTATTGTGTGAATGTATGGTTGAAAATGAATATGAAAAAAAGAAAAGAGTTTTCAAATAATGGTTGTCAAACAGGGGCTTAATAAGTTAACGTTCTTCATTTTTCTAGTAATGATGCCAAGGCAAAAGACACTAATTAAAGTCCCCTTATCTAAGTTAGGATTTCTACTGCTATACACTACAATCTTGCAAACTTAAGGAAAACTGGATTGGCAGTAGTACATTATTTAGATCCCATAAATGCACAACATCTATAAATCCCAAAAAGTACAGGATCACAATCCAATCATGGGGCAGTAAGACTTGATTATGAATACAGGAAAGTTTCAGCTTTATGAATTACTCTAACTGAGAAACTCTTAACTAGACTTGGCTGCCGTCAAACTGAAACTACCCAATAGTGATACTTCAATTTCTTACCAAAAGTCTATATACCCTTTTCCTTCCCTGGCAACTTGATGCTTTATTCCCATTTTTAACTAAATCACGGTCCTTATGTTATGCTTACTTTCAGTATTTTCCTAATTCAATAAAATAAAAGATTAGGATCTCCAAGGTCAAGCCGAACTTGGTCTATACCAAACGGTGTACAGTTCCCTAAATTTACAAAACAAAAAATGTACTGGTTCCAGACTAACTAGACCAGACCGGCATGGATTAGGATAGGCCACTGGTCCGTCCCCATTAACATTTCCAGCTCAAGCATGGATCGGAGACAGGCAAGTTCTGCACAGCCTGGAGCCATACCAGAACTTGCCCGCCAATTTTGACACATCTACAAATAAATGCATACGTACTGGATCACAGATCAAAAAAGATTTTTAAGGACATAATTTGAAAGCTTCAACTATTGGGCCAGTTGAGACCCAATTGAACAGGCAATATGCTGCAAATATGATTTTTTTACCAAGATTTACTTCGGATGTTATTTATCTTCTTTTGATAAAGACTGAAAGTTGACAGATCAAATGTCTGACTCGTTGACTTCAAGAGCAACATGGGAAACTTATCAAGAAAATAAAGCGACTTCAACTATAACTACACTTTAATGGTTTCTATGCATAAAATCGATAAGTTCATATATTTTCAAAACAGCTCCCAGCAGGTTCCAGAAGAATTTTAAACATGCATAGACCATATTTTCCTCTAGTATGGCTTTACCAAACTAGACCATGCATCAATTAAAACTGGTTTGCTTCTCTTCCCAAACATGAACTGAATATTACTAGGAGGAAAATTGTTCCCTCAAAGAGACGTATGAACACAGTGACAATTGAAATGCAGGACACATCGTATTGAAACAGAGACCCCAGAAAGGAATGCAGGGGTAGCAGAGAGAGCACGCAAAACAAAACATAGTAATTATTCACATGTTGATTCTTCATCTAAAAGAAAAAGATACCTTCAAAGTCCTAAGTTGCATCAAGTGTCCAACAATACTCATTAGACGGTTAGTCACGTCCTTTGATATTTTTCCATGGCTTGCCTGCTGCAGCCAGCCAAAGTAGATTTAACTTCTCTAGAAGTAAAGCATAAATACACGGGCACAAACCCATTTATTAAACATAAAGACAAAGATGAGCGAATAAGACTATTAATCACTCTACAGTACCGCTAATCTAGCCACTTTAGCCAGCTTCTGCTTTATTTCAGGTGTTAATCTCCTCTTTACTGCCTGAGATGGATTATTACCATCCTGAACTTCCAAAGATGGTGGTCTAGCTGTTGTTTATAAGCAAAAGAAAAAAGAATTAAATACTATGAAACTCACATTATATCACGAATGAAAATTACAGCGGTAAGAGTATAGTCAAATACATTCAGCAACTTTCTTCTCTAACTCCCTGATGGCCTTGTCTAGCATGGTACTTTTCGGTCTAACACTAGATCCTTCCTTCCTCTGCGGGACTGGAGCCATCTACAGAACATGACATAGGGGACCTTATTAATTAAAATACTACTGAATTGAGAAAGAAACAAAATAGGTATCTACTTGAAAACTTCATACTTTTCGGCATAACAAGCCTTCTGCATTAATATTCGAGATAATGCAGGGAAATGAAGATGGAAGCAAGCCTTCCACTGACAACATGCAGAAGGTTATCATAAATTGTGAATCACAATAAATGCTTAGATATATATTATGGGTCATTAACAAAGTGCTAGACAGTGCAATAATGCAGCAGAATTAAAATTACTTGACTTTGCTTCACGAGAAAACATTGCTCAGCACAATAACCACTCACCGCCATTTGAAAGGAACTCCCATTTGCAGGAACATTAAGGTCAGGTCTTTGAAGAACTTCGCTTTTTTCTTTCCTTTGAATGGACTGACTCACCTCATCACTGCTGTTTACTGGCATTCTAGATAGAGTTTTGCTACAATACAAACTTTTATCGTTTGACCTCTGAGTTGAAGTATCTAGAAGTTCATAACCCTCTTTCGATTTGTTACCATGGTTCTTCGATGAGACAACTCCAGTCCTCTGCTGGTCAATATCCTTTTCCTGCCTGATATTATCACCATTTGACAGTTCTGAAGGACCTGCTGCAGTTTTCTTCTTTGATAAAACTTCATCAGCATTTGTCAGAGCCTGAAATTGCATATCTTCACCTTGTACAATTGGTACCGGCACTCTGTGCGACTCATTAGTTGAGTTTCTTTCAACCATGGATGCTGTTTTTTTACCTTTATTCCCTATCTTCACATGTTCACTAGGATTAAGTCCATCCTCGCTGCCACCAGGGCCCTTTGCCAGGTCTTTCCGTCTTCTCTTCTTCGGTTGCTGGTTTGGCAATGATGTAGGTTCACTGCTAGAAAAATAAAGGTTAATTGTCAGAAAGCCCAAAATATACAGCCTTAAGCTTAACCGATAAACAATCAGTGATAATGCATTCTCTTGCAACAGGGAAACCTGAAGAGGAGCATGTTGTTGTAAAATGAATAAATAGCTATTTGAATGGGTTTCGGACACATAAAATCCTTGAGAAAAAAAATTAATTAAGTGTAAGGCACAAAATAATGAAATAGTGTAACTTGAACAGCATATGCTTGGAACAGGGAAACCTGAAGAGGAGGAGCATGTTGTTGTAAAATGAATAAATAGCTATTTGAATGGATTTCGGACACATAAATCCTTGAGAAACCCAAAAAAGTTAATTAAGTGCAAGGCGCAAAATAATGAAATCGAGTAGCTAGAACAGCATATGCTTGTTGAAAAATTCAAGGATTCTAGCCACAGCTCTTTCATAAAATAAACTGAACTGCTTTCCTAAGAATAGAAATCATTAAGCACATTGTTTCAACACAAAAATGATTTCATAGAACACTATTAGTGTGGTACATGTAACCAAAAACTTGCTCTTATCAGCCTTGTACAACTTTGTTGATTTGGATGAGAGAGGCAGATCTGCAAATCCTAAAATAGAAGCCAACAGCAATGTCCATAAACTACCGATATGCATATGTTCTATATATTTGTGATTGATTGAAGACTGAATTTCGAAATACAAAACAAAATATTTAAATTAATTATCGTTTTTCCAAATTCCAATTGCAAAGACTGAAAGACTTGCAAACATGTCAGGACCAGTTGCATATATTAGGTTCTTCATAGACATATTGCAATACTATACTAGATTTTCTACTTAAAAACATCTAGTCAGATGAATTTAGAAATACAAGGGCATACATAAATTAATTTCATTAACAATATAATATAATTCAATATATAAAAATTTTGCATGAAAGAATGTCTCAAAAACTCACACGCGCTCCAACTTCCCACGATTGACAAAAAACCCATCATGTTTTATTGCTGAGTTATCAACCTGGAAATAGTCATCCTGCGCAAAAAGTAAACAAGTTATCAATTTATCGTCTAAATGAGTTACCATCATTGTATAAGATAAATAGATAACTGCCACAACCAGTTTAAAAAGAATAAATAAAAATGTCAAGTACAGCTAACTGATCAATTTACCCACCAGCTCAGTATCATCTATAAAAGAATCCTCTGTATCATACTCATCATCGTCCGGCACATCATCTAGAACAACATCTTCCTCGTCACTACTTCCATCACCCTAGAAATTCCGGAAAAAATCATAAAGACAAGAATAAACATAACAGAGATTACAGCAAGCAGTTTTAAATTGGAATTTTGGATTAAATAATTAATATGGTTTTAAAACAGATTGTGTTACATTAAATGTGCTTACAATTACACTTTATATATGTCATGGTTTCCATTGTAAGTTATGGGGTTTGTCCCCCGTCGAAAGTATGGGCTTTGGTGTGTGATTTATAACTCCTTGGGCACCCTCCCCTTGATAGCTAGCTTTTGAGGGTGAGTTCTACCCAGGAGGTTGTAACAATATCACATTAATCTTTTACAGAATACACGCGTGTACCCACTAAAAAATCAAAATTAAGATTTAAACAAAAAAAAATCCATTCAGAACGTACCGCATACATGCGCTCGATTCTTTCAATCACGTTACTCAGACGGTTGGAGGTGGGCTGTGCTTGTAAATCTTGAGCTCCATTTTCGCCGGATTGCTTTAAAGATGAAGCCCCCGAAGGCGGAGCAGGAGCGGGATCAGGAACGGTGTGGTGGGCCTCCGAGGACGGGCCTGGGACCAATGGGCCACTCCCATTGATCTTACCGGAAGCGGCGTCTTTGAGAAGCTTTTTCCACGATACAATTGTAGTTTCGCCGGGCCTCAGCTCCACTGTAAACTGTAGTCGGCCGCCGAATGATTCATAATAGGTCGTGGGTTTTGACCCTTGACCCGATTCGGGTCCGCCACCGTCACCGACACCGCCTTCTACCATGGAATTAGAGTGCAGTAATACAAGAAGTTATGTATATATGAATTGAGTAATTGGGGTTTGGATTTAATTTAAGGGAGAAGATGAAGAAAAGATGGAAATTTTAAAAATGAGAAACCCTAGGTTTTTTGGGGAAAAGAATTGATTGTAAAGAGTGCTGGTCGATGAATTGAAGTATAGTGACGGAATGAAAATTAAATTTTCCTCACTCAAAATTGGTAGGAATTAGAAAAGAAAAACAAAGTACTTAAAAAGTAATTAGAAGTAAGAAAGAAACAATAAAGCCTAAAGATTTCTAAATGTGGAAAGGTCATATTTCCAAAATCCTGGTAAGTGGAGGATCATATTCATGTTAACAGCAGCATCATCTCTCTGCGGTAAGTACACCAACAACTTTGTTTTCCACACTATTTATCTGAGAAATAGTGTCATGATCGAAAAGAATTAAATGCTTGATATGTCTATGAATAGTCTGAATATACCACGGACCTCTACCTCGAATGATGCAATGGATGGCCAGGGAGGAGTCTACAAATCTGAAAGTCTAAATTGGTGCACAAAAAGGATCTCATCAAGGATGACTCGTAGCTCAACATCAAAAATAGCAATCGTCGTAGCATGGAGAGAAGGCACAAATACAACGACCAGACTAATTCTGAATGATACTGTAACGATTCGACCTCTATACTCGAACTGTTATATCATACGCACTGTCCGCTTTGAGTGGGCATCTACCCACTTATTCCCTAAGCACTTTCTATCGCGTCATCCAGGATGTGGACCCAAAAATTCTACCTAATGAGATATTTAAGTTGAATTCTGGTACCAATTGTCAATTTTGCAAGTTCTGTTGCTTACAATTTATTAGCGAATTGATATGATTGACATCTCTAGTCATTATGTAAGTCAATTATTTTTTATTTAGTCCATGTTTGGTACCGATTAAAATTTAGATTTTAATCTAAATTAATGTCAATAATTAATTTTAACCATATATTTTATGGGTTCCACAACTTTTTAACTACACATCTCATCATTTTTTATCAAAATCTATTAAAAGTTCAATCTCAATGCCCACCAAACAGGGGCCTAGTAGACCTATATGAGCATTCTTGATAGTGGATGCAACAAACTTTAAGTTTGGATAGTTCAAAGACCTAAATAAAAATTATCAAAATTATCTAATTAATAGAGAAAATACTATCAAAATGCAAACAATAATATCCAGGGTATATTATTTGAGAAAAGTCGAGTATGATGCATTTTAGCCATTTTAAGTCTTGATAATGTTACAATGACGTATCGTGATAAGTGTATTTTATACACTTAGTCGAGACTTTAAATAATGACATTTTGTAGTTCTTTTGATAAAATATTGTCTAATTGTTATGTATTGTGTTCAATATGTAAAACTCATGATTTGATAAAGAATTGGAGAAAATGGTGAAAATGAGCTCAATTTAGGAGATTCAAAGTTTGGGGACTAAAGTGCAAATACTGAAAAGTTGTGATGGACCTCACGATGAAGATTCAAGAGTGATATGTGTCAATTGAATGAGAAAACAAGTCAAATGGATAAAATATAATCAAAAGTATTATCACTCATCAAATTCTAGCCGAAAAAGTTATGTTCCGAATTTTCAACATTATATTGAAACCCATTTTTGGTATAACAAATATATGAATTGAAAAAATATTATTTCTAAAAGAATTATAGATCTTTGAGTTATATTTTCAACGCACTTTGAATCGCTTCAATTGAATATCGGAGAGAGAATGTTATGGCAAAAATATTGAAAGATGCTCGGAACAAGCACCTAGGCTTGCAGAAGAGGCGCGTTACCTCCTCTTCTGAGACCTCTGCAACTTCAAAACCACTTGAGGCGGACACGCATAGCTAAGTCTAGATGTGTGACGCAAGGTAAAATGGGGAAAAAAATCTTTTTTCCTTTTGTTATTTCGGTATTTTTTAGAACGCAATCCTTTTGCATTCTATATATTTCAAAACTCGACTAGAACGTCCCCAACCTCCATTGGACCTAATTCTACACATATTCTACATATTTTTGGAGGCGAAGAACTAGTATATACATCAAATCCAGGCGAATCATTCAAGGAATTGAAGATTTATAGCTCGGTTTCAAGAATCAAGTCAAGAACATGGATATTTCCTTGTTCTTCTATCTTTCTAAATTTCCGGTGATTTTTTTTTTCCATTTTCTTGTGTAATTTAATTACAAGAATGTTAGGTTAGATTCTTCTTTTGTATTGGATGTATAATGTACCTTATTAGTTGTTAAATTAAATTCATGACTCGTGAATTTAGTAATTTATTGGGTTTTTTTATTATTTATATTCATATTGTGTTATTTAATTGCTTAACTACCAATTGGATAACTTATTGTCTAATTGTAGTGCTGGGAGGCTCTCAATAGGTAGAATATTGCATATTTAGTACACGGACAATAAGTATTAGAAATAATAGTTATGACGTATGCAATTTTTTAAGATAAATCCTGTGAATTAATGAATATTTTTCATATGAATCCGGACTAAGAATATGAACGGATATGTTAAACATGTGTTTAACAAATCTTTAAAAAGAATATTGAATAAAACTGAATTATTGATTGTCATTAATATTAGAAAATAATACTACTTTTTGGAAATAACACTAATTAGGGAATTCGGGAATCCAATACATTCATCACATATATCATAAAACAACTTTTATTGCTTTTGTAATTTAAAATTATTATAAATAAAAAATTATTTCTTTTATGTCACAGCACTTGTCGAATTTGATAATTAGTAAACTATAATTAGACAATATTCCTCGTGGGACGATACTTTTAACTCACTATAATATTATTTGTCAACGATCTTATACGCTTGCAGGATTTTATTGAATAAGTTTTTGACGTCGTTGTCGGGGAATAATTTGTTTAATTATAGTTTATTAGTTGATATTGAATTTTATTGTTCTTTTTTGTTTTTTTAGGCTATTCACCGCAATCTCAATCTCTCTTGTATTCGGTGTTCTTTTTAGGTACTATTCAGCAGCGTATGTAAGGTTCTAACGCTGGCAAAGTAGTAAAGAATTTTGCAATAAATAATCTCGACATGGACGATGAAGGTAAGCATATAGTTGATGTCTATTGTGAGTTCTGTTATGAGCTGCATTATAATGGTTACTACTTGTATACATGCACTGACCCCTTAAGGTTCAAATTCCTGCAATTTCAACAATATTAAGATGTCAAAAACAAGCAATTGACAAATCTAATGAAAACTACATGATTGTGGGAAATTATGTACCTGCAAATTGGGATGAGAACATTATGCTTGTGGGAAGTGGTCCTCTCCTGTTAAACGAGAGGGTACTTACAAAATACTATAATGAACTGCCAAGATGGATGAAAGAAAAATGTGTGTGGGAGATACCATATACTGGAGCGAATTTAAAATGTGGGCGGATATAATCAACTTGAAAAAGTTAAAAAGCAAGAATTTTCATTACCCGTGGATTTGAACTAAGAGTCGACTATTCAATTCGAAAAATATCAACTATTGAAGAAGAGTATAAAGAGGATGACAAATTAATCACAAAAGAACCAAACGAAGAATTAGAAATTAATGAAGATGAAATTAACAAACATTCTTTCGTCTTCATTGATTGCCCAACATTGAATTTGTGGTTAAGCTCGAGAAGGAGGAAGAAGTTTATATAGTTGATTTCGAATCGAATGGTATAGGTAGTTATATCACCTTGGAGGAGGCAGTGTCAAAAATTTAGAGAATCAACGAAGAGTGGAATAAAGTCAAAAGAAGCAAAATCAGTAAGACATCAAAAGCTTTCTTCAACATTCCATGATGTAAAACAACAAAGTCAAGTTAAAGACCGTAAACAAAGCGCTTATTGGGAGACAACTCGATCTTCATTCCCTTTTATTTATAATGTTTTTCGAATGTAGGATAGTTTAGTTTAATGTTATTTAGTTATAACCATCCATATCCCGTTTTCTCTTAGGCCCTAGAATTTATAGTTAGTTTATTAGGTGTTTAGGTTAAGTACTACTTGTTCCAATTTATTTGATATTTTCCTTCATTTTATAGGAACATGATATCGCGGAACACTCAAACCAACATTGACCAAGGGGACAACGTGATTATGAAGACCCTCTAACTCTTGCACTACATGTCATTGCAATCACCACCTCTTAATAAATTCGGGGAGTATTTTCTTCATTTCTTCCCCGTTCCTTTATATGCTTACTTATGCTTTAAGACATTGAAGACAATGTCTAATTTAAGTTTGTGGTGGAAAAATATTAAATTTTTGCTTTTATATGTGCTTTATCTTGAGAAAAATACAAAAATATTGAGAATTTTTTTAAAAAATATATTTTTTCTTTTTTTATTTGTGTGTGTTAGATGGTCTGGCTGACAATGATGAATTTATTTGAGATCATGTATTGATTTAAAGATTGTGAATATGTTGCATGCTTGATTGATTGATACTTTTCTACGTGAAACTTGATATTTCTTGCTTATTGTGAATTAAGTTAGAGATTATGATTGAAAGAGTCAATTTATATTTAGATAGGTTGAAAAAGTGAACCTTAAATGCTAAATTCAAACTACTTCATTATACATCATTTAACCAATTTAGCATAGTTTGGGGTTATTTTACTGTTGTAGGAAGATATGTATATGAATGAGGATTCCATGTGTGAAAAATCATATATGGATTGTCTAAGATCAATGAAATAAATTTGGTGAAAGTCTTAAAAAGAGCTTGATTCTTTTGAGTTGGTGTTCAACACAGGGCATTGCACTAATCAAGGCAAAAAAATATTATATATATTTGGAAACTTATCATTTATGACTCGAATTATTAAGCTTGTAAGAGTGTCTAAAACATGTTGCCATAAAGTCATTTGACTTGAGAGTCATCTATCAAAAGCTCGCTACATATGTTATTTAAAAAGTTTAATAGAGAGAATGCTGCAAATAAAAAAATAGAAAATCAAAAAAAGTAGGTGCATGAAACATAAGACGAACCACTTGTATTGGTTAAGCTCCAAACACTTGTTTGAAAAATTTGAATTTTGATAAGAGATTATTAGTTAGTTGAGTTTTGGAGATTGAAGCAATCAAATATTTAGAAAATCCTTGTTTGTTGAAATGTTAATTTGCAATTAGTGAAATCCATCTAAACTAGAGGTGATGATAAGTATGAAAATTCAACTCTAGATCATACACAGGAAGAGTAAAAAGAATAAATTTGAGGGTGTGTGAATCTTACAAGTGATGAAAGAACAAATTTGATCACTAAGAGTTGAAAATAAAACTACTTGTGAATTCATTATGTTTTACTTAATTCTTCACGCGCACGTCACTTTTGAATCGGAAAAGTGAATTTTGATTTTAGTAATATAACCTTGAATCTATTTATAGATTTAATATCATGATACAAACAACACGTTGTCTAACCATATTTTATTGCATTACTTGATTGATTGGCCACCAATTAGCTCATTTGCATTATATTGCATACTTGTATGTTTGTTTTAAGTCAGGATATGGATTTGTTCAAGGACAAAAAATGTTCAAGTTTGGGGATTTAATTCGGTGTTTGAATAATGACATTTGTAGTTCTTTTGATGAAATACTGTCTAATTTGTTATGTATTGTGTTCAGTAGGTAAAACTCATGATTCGATGAAGAATTGGGGAAAATTGTGAAAATGAGTTCAATTGTAAGAGATTCAAAGTTCGGTGACTAAAGTGAAAACATTCAAAATTTGTGACAGACTTCACGATGAAGATTCGAAAGTGATAGGTGTCAATTGGATGAGAAACCAAGTCAAATGGTGAAATATAGTCAAAGTATTATTGCACGTCAAGTTACAGCCGAAAAAGTTATGCTCTGAATTTTCAACTTTATATTGAGACCCATATTTGGTGTAGCAAAGATTCGAATTGGAAAAAATATTATTTTTAGAAGAATTGTAGACTTTTGAATCCTCTTTTCGACGCACTTTGAATCCTCTTAATCGAATATTGAAAGATAAAAGATAAAAATATTAAAAGATGCTCAGAACAAGCGCTTAGGCCTGTGAAGGAGGCGCGCCTCTTCTTCTTTTGAGACCTCCTACAACTCCAAAGCCATCTGGGGTGCGTGCCCCAAGGTAAAACGGGAAAGATCTTTTTTTTTTCCTTCTCTTATTTCGGTATCTTTTCGAATGCATTCTATATATTCCAAAACTTGACCAGAACGTCCCGAACCTCAATTGGGCCTATTTCTACACATATTCTACACATTTTTTGAGGCGAAAAACAAGTTCATATATCAAATTAAGGTGAATCCTAAAAGGACTTGAAGATTAATAGCCGGATTTCAAGGATCAAGTCAGGAACGTGTATCTTTTCTCTCTCTTCCATATTTCTTAATTTCAGGTGATTTTTTCCAATTCTTTTGTGTAATTTAATTACAAGAATGTTAGGCTAAATCCTTCATTCGTATTGGATGGATGATGAACATTATTAATTGTTAAATTCAATTCATGATTCGTGAAGTTAGTAATTTCTTGGGTTTTTTTATTATTTATGTATTCATATTGTGTTATTTAATTGCTTAACTACCAATTGGATAACTTGTTGCTTTTTTGTAGTGTTGGGAGGTTCATAATAGGTAAAATACCGCATATTTAACACATGAATAATATATATTAAGAATAATAATTATAGTGTGTGCAATTTTGTAGGATAATTCATGTGAATTAATGCATGTTTTTCATATAAATTCAGATTAGAAATAGAACAAGGCTCTGTTAAACATAAGTTTAATATAATTTGAAAAAGAATATTGAATAAAATCGAATTATCGATTGCCATTAACATTATAAAATAATACTACTTTTCATAGGTCAAGAATTGGAAATAGCACTAATAGGGGATTCAAGAATTCAATACATTCATAACATATTTGATAAAACAACTTTTTATTGCTTTCATAGTTTACAATTAGTATAAATAAAAAATCATCTCTTTTATGTTACAGCACTTGTCGAATTTGATAATAACTAGTAAATCATAATTAAATATTATTTCTTGTTTGACGATACTTTTAACTCACTACATTATTACTGTTTAACGATCCCGGTATGCTTACGAAATTTTACCGAACATCTCGTAATAAAAATAATATATTTTATAAGCTTAAACACGAGATTGTGTCCTACTTACAAAAAGTGCATGGTTTAGGAACTAGACTGCAATTGGTGAAAAATATATTTTTCAAACGAGAATGTGACAAGTCAAGATTACTTAGCCCTTGTTTGACACCCATTTTGAAGAAAAAATAAATTTGGAAATAGTGATTGATGGAAGAATGTATGGTTAAAAAGTAATGAGAATTTTTGGGTTTATGTGTAGTATTATTTTATTGATAGAATGTGTGGTTGAAATGAAGAAAGAGAAAAAAAATGAGAATGAGAATGAGAAGAAAATGAGAGTCAAATGGGGGCTTAAATGTTTGAGGTTCTAAATTTGGAAATAGTGATTGATGGAAAAATGTATGGTTAAAAAGTAATGAAAATTTTTGAGTTTATGTGTAGTATTATTTAATTGATAGAATGTGTGGTTGAAATGAAGAAAGAGAAAAAAAATGAGAATGAGAATGCGAAGAAATGGGTGTCAAACAAGGGCTTAGTAACTAAAAGGATCACCAAATGGTAGGGATTATGATTTGGGCACTTTTAATACTTTTGAGATATTGAGGAACTAAAGTGATAAAAAAAAAAAAGTTTCAATGTCAATAATATATTTTGGACCATTTCAAAATTTTAACTTTCGTCCATTATTTATAATATATTAAATATTAAATCAAGTGAGAATCATTTTTTGGACGATTCTAACCCTACTATAATTCAATTATTTCAATAATACCTTACTTTTCGTTTTTCAATATATATTTAATTTATTTAACCATTTAGTTACCATTAGCGTACATTTATATCTGACAGATTTACTTCACATATGTGTTTTCATTAATTAATGAATTCCTTATTATATTAATTCTCAATTAATTAACATTCACATTCACATTCATTTTCATTTACGCATTTTATTGTTATTAAATATCACATCAAGTGATAATAATTTTTTGAACGATTCTAACCCTACTATAATTCAATTATTTCAATAATACCTTATTTTTCAATAGATATTTAAATTATTTAGCCATTTACTTAACATCACTGTATATATATATATATATTTGACAGATTTATTTTACCCATGTGCTTTCACTAATGTATGATTTCCCTATTATTAATTTTTAATTAATTAACATTAACATTCACATTCATTTAATTAATATTATTTTCATTTATACATTTAAATTTTATAATTTTAATTATAGCTTAATTAGAGTTTCACATTTAAAAATTTATTTCATTATTCACGTTCATGTATGTTAATTAACATCCAATTTTACTTAATTGAAATTAAATATCACATCAAATGTGAATAATTTTTTGGACGATTTTTGATTTACTATAATTCAATTATTTCAATAATACCTTACTTTTTCGTTTTTCAATATATATTTAATTTATTTAACATTTATTTACCATCGAAATATATGTACATTTGATAGATTCATTTCACAAGTATACTTTCATTAATGTATGAATTCTCTATTATTAAATTTTAATTAATTAACATTCACAATCATTTAATTAATATTCATCTCCGTTTATGCATTTCATTGTTATTAATTCTAATTATAAGTTAATTAGAATTTCACATTCAAGAATACATTTCATTATTCACGTCTAATTAATATCCAATTTTACTTAAGTGAATAGTAAATAAATAATTTAACATTTTCACGTATATATTACCTGGTAATAATTCTAAACTAACATTCAATCATATTTAAATATTACTTTTATAACACTAATAAAAGTATTTCATAATAACGTATAACGCACGTTCAATATTGACTAGTTATCCTAAATGATCAAGGTTTCGAGACCGCACTCTAGGATTTTAGTTTCAACCAGTGTGTTATCCAAATTCAAGATATAAGATTTATTTTGTAAACAACTTGAAGTAATATGTTATGTGCTATACGTTGATATTCCATGTCTTTTCAAACTTCTCATTATAACGTGAATTTAATTACCTCAATTCAGTATTCTTCCTAGACATGATATTGAACCGAGTCGAGCTGACTCGACCCATATGAACCCGAGTTTGGCTCATTGGACACGAGTCGAAGAGCTTAGCTCGATTCGTGTTCAAAAGTGCTGCTCATGAGCTGAGTTAAACTGGGCCATAAGTTGTTCATATTTTTTTTTAAAACTCTCATTGGTTCAGTTATTCTTAACATAAGTTGAGTTACAATTGTATACGAACGAATGGTTACTTATACATTTTTTCTAAAAAGTGATGAAAATTAATGTAAAGATACCTACATATTATGATGAACTTAAGTCATGTTTGATTGCAACGAATTCCATGAAAAATATTACATTCGAGGAAAACAAATTTCACTTTGTCCGTTTGATTGCAACGTGGAAATAGAAACCGAATTTCAAGGTACAACCACTTTAAATTGCATTTACTTTGTTTTTATGGAAAACGAATTCCTATGAGTTTGGTAGATTTTTATTTTCCAACTAATATAGAATTGGAATTCCTTTCCACATTTGTCTATCAAACGGACCCTTAGATTTTTAGACCGTCAACTATTTATCTATCCACTTTATCTTGTATTCGAAACTTCGTGTCTTTCCAATCCTGTAAACATATTAAACTCTTCAGTATGTCTTCTTTAAATCATGATCTGTAATGAAAACGAATCATGCTAGCTGCACTAAAGGTTGTCATACGGAAGGTATTAGCAGATCACATGCTATAAGGAAAGTAATTTGATATTGACCCTTGTTCATTCTTCAAAACTCAAGTATGTCTAAAATTTTTGCTTTTTCCAGATAAAAAATATTAAGCATGCCATGAGCAGATACTGGTTAATTCTAACGACATTCCCTTTGCACCTATATTTATCCTATCTTGAGGGAAGAAGAACTACTAGAATGTTGATCAACTCTCCGAGAACTAACGAAGTTTAATAAATTTAAATCGTTATCTTCGACTTTTTGGCCATTAATTGATTAAAACTTTACAAGAACTGAAGTAGGTTTTTAATGCTTTTCATTAATTAATTAAGTTTGTGATTTTTATTTCATTCTGGAGAAATAATATAAATTATAGCACGTATTAACAATTGTATAGTTCGATAGGGAATAAAAATATATCGTTATGCTTTGCATGATCTCACTGAATATTCTTATAACGTAATGTATCTTTATATATTTACATCATTCATAGAAATATAGTAAGATCATATTTGATGATATGTTTAATATAAAAATGAACATTGATTGTTAAATTCAAATAAATGTTGTCAAACAACGAAATTGATATTAAAATAGAGGAATATAGAGGGATTCAAAGTCCTGCTTTTCATTAGTTGAGTTTCACAAACACTTCTTAGTCTAAAAGTTTGATAGTTAGATTAA
>CAIGRT010153506.1:0-10260 GCA_903798405.1 Fraxinus platypoda | reverse complement strand
ATCACACTTTTATCCTCGATCTTTTTCTAACAGTCCAAAATCAGCTGCATGCCCATAAATCATTATATACGGTCATGAAAGGTGGTGGTTGGTAGTTGAGAGCTGTTACAGGGTAGCGTGGGATAGGTGTGGAGAATAAATGTCACGTTCTTCCTTCTTTTTCACCAAAAATCCGGTCCCTAGGCTACATTGACTGTTGCCAATGTGCAATGGCTAAATGTCACTTGCCAACTGACGTTATTCAAAATTTCAAATGTTAGATCAAAGCACATTACACATCTCAGCAACTGCTAGTGTGTGGTGCTTCACAAGATCATGCACGGACATTGTACTCCATTNCCAATGTGCAATGGCTAAATGTCACTTGCCAACTGACGTTATTCAAAATTTCAAATGTTAGATCAAAGCACATTACACATCTCAGCAACTGCTAGTGTGTGGTGCTTCACAAGATCATGCACGGACATTGTACTCCATTGCGCATAAGCATATCAGCCTAATGTCCAAACAAAAGCATGTAAACCCTTACAATCTCAATCTATGATTAATTTTCGAATAATAACTGAAATTTTTCAAAATATCCAAAAGGAAACACACCTTAGTGAAAGAGTTACCAAGAAGAAGACAGATAAAAATGAAGTAACAGTCTTGATGTGATGCAAAATGGTACAAGACAACAAAAACTCAGGTGTAACAACAAAACTGAACTAGTCGAATCCTCTTAGTTTGTCTTCGTTTTAGGGGCCTTTTTCTTTGGTGATCTCCTTGGCATTGAGTTCTTCATGCCAATGAAAAACAGCAGTGCCCCAAGCAATGCCAGACTCTGGCTGAATTTGACAAATAGTAGAGAAAACTCCTTCTGGTCAGCATCGTAGTTGTAGAAGTCATACAAGATGGGTGCTGCAATTAACTGGTGCAGGAGCTGTGCAGGAGGCAAGAGAGAAGAACTTCGTTACAAAGGTCCATTTAACAAAACAGTGAAGAAAGAAAACTGGGACTTACGTCATGTTCGACTAAACTTTTAAAGAGTAAGATGTTGCAATGAAATGTCAAAAGAACCTTTGACGTGATTTGAGAAAGAGATACTTTCAACTGAACAAAATAAACCCTAAACATACCAGTATGACAGCTCCAAGCGAGCTTCCAAAGATGAACAACAGGCTTCCAAACCCCTTCATTATGATGGCACCCAAAATCAAGTGTTTCATCTGAGATCAAGAAATATTCAAGTTACTGAAATTGTATCTTCCAGGACACGATACAGCAACTAAATTGACTTCCTACGTAAAATTAAGCAAAACTAAGAAAATGATTACTTACTTCAACATATGGCAGCTCTAATCCAGTGTGGGTTTTGACATGCTTTGAGAAAACATTGAACTTTGGCCTTAAAGACTTTGCCGCTGGCCCACCATCAACACCAAATTCATTGAACCTGGCAATGGAAACATACAGATTAAAATGGAAGTACACAAAATGTGCTCAGCATTCCACATGGATGTTATGTCCAAACATAGATCCAGGGGTCCAGATGCAAAATCTTCTTCGCATGTCATTTACAAATAAAATAAGAAATTGCCACAAAAGGTAACTAGTCAACTTAAACAAACTCACGAATAGAACAAAATTGAACGCCCTTGCACAAATTTGCATTAATGCATATATGAAATTAAAATGTGCAAATTTGGTATGATCCAGCAACCATAAAACATAAGACCAGGAAAAAGTGAATGTTTCCCATGATCAAGTAACCACTCTAAATGTTTACATTATATCATCCAAATTATTACTTATTAAGACTTCAAGTAATTTTCCATAGTTAATAAATTAATCAACAGTTTACTAGTGCCTAACCAAAAGAAGCATAGATTATTAGTAGATTAAGAGCAAGCAATTTAACCCACCAAATGACCTAACCTCCCCATCCCTAAAACAACTCACAGTGCAAGATAATAACAAAGGTCCAAACTGAATATTATCAAGAAGTAATCCAGAAAGATAAGGAAAAATAACTGCCTAATTTGTTTATTATACTCAACACAAGATTAACAAAATTACAAGTCCCTAAAGATATCAAATAGGAGGCACAGATAATAAACCTGCAGTTAAAATGTAATTTATATAGCTAGTGGAGTGGCATAACTCTTGATAGTTTAGCTGAACTTGAGTAACTCCAAAAATGAATCGAAGGAACATCCCTTTTTTATTATAAACTAAAAGACATTAAAGAATATAATCCTATGTGAACCATATTACAAAAACTTACAACTTTAAGCACAAAATAAAAATAAAGATAACTTTTAAGGAAAATTGCACCACCACGGTTCCTATCCTATACTTAATGAACATTTGGATCCCATTTAATATTCTGTGGTATTTGGATCTCCAACCTTGAATTTTTGTAACACTTGGGGCTCCAAAGATGATACCTTCCAGATACATTCCAGATACATGAAGGTTGAATGTAGCCAAAGTGCTCATTTAACTATATTGGAGATTGTCAGTGCAATCTTCTCTAATTTATACCCAGTCTCCTTAACCTATTCGTCTAGTTTTATGGTCCGGTAATCATAGTGCATGGTTGAAATATATTCAATTTATTAAGAAGAGGATAAGTCCATATAAAAGTTTAAGTAGAAGGACAACATTGCTTCAATAAAGATCCAAAATAACACAAATCCTATCATAGTCAGAAATATCAGATATTCTGATTCCTCTTTACCATGGCACCATTACTGAAATACATGTCAACAGAGTTCGTGCCATCACAATTTTACCCAACACTCTGGTATTGTTGATCAATTAGACCCTCATACAGATCACATTTTTATCATGCATTTTCATCTAAAAGATATGTACAAAAAGTAGGTAAAAATTTAAAATTACCAAACAAGTAAATGAGGAAAGTGGAAAATTCAACTGAAACCAACAGCTCCTAACAAGCAGCCCCTAATTTTATCACACGAGTATTTTTTTTATTGCATGAAAAGGAAACAATTCAGTTTAATCCATGAAAATCGAATCTAATTCAGTCTTTATAGTTGCGTGCATCACAAAAATTCCAAAACTTTTCATCAGATCCAATTTTATACAATAGCACAGTTCAAATTTCACGTATACTTCACAATAATCCTCAACATTACTGCAAGAAGCAGAAGAGCGATTTCGAAGTTCAAGAAAACCAAATCTAGATTGCAGCCTCAAATTAGATTCAATTTTACACAATAGCACACTTCACATCTCCTGCTCAAAAAGTCGAAAAATTAAAACTCACATTTACTTCACAGCAATCCACATAAACATCAAAAAGAAAAAGATCCAAGAATTTCCATATATTTAACACGAAAATATACACACCGTAAG
The DNA here is from genome assembly GCA_903798405.1 of Fraxinus platypoda. Taxonomy (NCBI): domain Eukaryota; kingdom Viridiplantae; phylum Streptophyta; class Magnoliopsida; order Lamiales; family Oleaceae; genus Fraxinus; species Fraxinus platypoda. The sequence goes on along the minus strand of CAIGRT010153506.1, from coordinate 6,897 downwards.
CATTAAAAAAACGCAGATCTGAGGGAGAGTGATATTCTTACTCTTGGTAAGCCGAGAGAATGAAGACAGAAACGAAGAGCACTCGACCGAGAAATGATATGAAAGCCATTGTTGTCCGGACAAAGCCCCAAATCACTCTCTCTCTCTCTCTCTCTCTAAACAGGGTTGGTTTCTCTGTCTAGATTTAGGGAATAACAAAAGACAGAGATTCAAATGGGCGAGATAAACCGGAAGCTTTAAAGAGATTATTTTGGGATTTTAACTTTAAGTGAATTTTGACTATCATTGCAGTAAAATTTGAGTATGAAGGAGCATTTATGAGACTTTAGTTTTTACTTTTGCTTATTTTATTTTGTAAAAGAGTTTGCGAAAGAAATTACATTAATTTTTTTTTACTTTTAGAATTACTTCACCGAAAATTTTTTATAGAACTCACAATTTTTTAATCACACATTTCATCAAATTTTATTAAAAATTTAATTTTAATTCCATTAGGTCGATAAGAAATTTTAAATTATTACGCATTATTATCCGCGTGGTTGAAATGCGGCAATTATGTTCAGTAATCAAAATTTTACAGCAGCACTCATCAAGACATTTTTTCGATAAAAAAATGCGAATATGGAATGTGTGGTGTAATCTCTTATCCGGAACGACACGCGTTAAAACACGTCTAATCAACCAATCTTTGATATGCTTACTTGTCAAACACCAAGGTCGTTTAATCAACGCTGTACATGAGAAAGTACTGATAGTATTTCCGGTATTTTAGCCCGCGTTTGTTGTAGATTAAGCTACGTCCTTTAAAATTTTAAATTATTTTCTATAGTACTATTCTCCACCATATATTAACACAATAAAATATTTTATACACAAACCAATAAAATTTTCTTACTTTTTAACATTACATTCTTCATTAATCAACTATTCTATAATACAGTACAAGAAATTAATGGCTTTCAAACATGGCCTAAATTATATTTTTAGTAGATTCTGATAAAAATTGATGAAAAGTGTGATTGAAAAGTTATGAATTTCATGAAATGTGTGATTAAAATTAATTGTTGATTTTGGCTTAAGATTATGGGATTGTTTGAGCCCTTTTTTTTAATTTCATTTTTTTAAAACTTATTTTTAATCACACATTTTTCAATAAAATAATATTCCACGTATATCAAAACTTTTTCTTAATTTTTAATAACACATTCTCCAAAAATCACTAATTAAAAATGCATTTTTTTTTTCTCAAAATGGAGCTCAAACAAGGGCTAAAATCAGATTTTAATTTATATCAAACAAGGTCTTCTTTTTCTTTTCTTTTTTTTCTTGAAAGAATATTTTTATTTATCATCACACTAAGCACTCTTTTTGCCCCTGTTTGTTTCCAATTGGTTTAACATAAAAATCAATTTTTTTACTGTTTTTTTTTTCAAAACATTGGGGCCCACTGTGAGAGAAAGAGGTCAACATTTGCGGCCACATTACTGTAGCAACGATAGGAATTTTGATTTAAGCAGTTCCAAACATGCCTGATTGTAAAAAAGAGCAAGTTGATCCCGATCAATCTCAACCATAGAATTCTTCAAATTTTGTTAAATTTTCACGTTCTCCTTGTATGTCAAACTTTATGAAGTTAACTATTAAGCTTTGTTTTACCACTACCGCCTCAAAGTTTAAAGTGGTACGTGTTGCCATATAAGCCATGTAATAATTTAATGAAGATTTGAGTTGTGTTATCGAGTCCCAGCCTTTAATTTATTTTATATTATTTTTCATACTCATATTTAACCATTTATTCACACAATAAAAAATTCTATACATAAATTCAAAAAAATTTCCTACTTTTTTCTCCAAAAAATAATATTCAAAACATTGTTTTTAAAAATTAAAGATCACCAAACAGGGGCATAATAAAAGGTTGAGGATCAACTCATTACTCTTAATAATAAGTTTGAGACTAATGTTGCAATTTCTCCAAATAAAAATGTTAGAGCCATTGAAGGGATTAGAGTTGTTGATTTCATAATGTGTGAGTACACGAATCGTAATAAGTAATAAAATGAATATACGAATTTGAATTACAATTCCCACAAAAAGTAATATCTAACTGTTGTTTCAACTATTTTTAGCTTCAATTTGATTGAAAACAAATAAATGTGGTTTTTATTTTTATCCAAAAAATTACAAATCTTTAAAAAAAAAAAAAAATTAAAAGTGAATTTTTATATGATGGTTTAAGTGTTAGGTTTCATGAGTTCACCATAACTATACTCTTAATCTTAATTACCGATTTTTATATCAATTAGTTACGCATACCTAGTCCATTTCTTATAAATCAATTGATTTACCTCTCTCAAATTCAAATCAATCATACCCAATTAAGTCAGCACATCATATCTCTACGAGAATCCATATAAGCATTAATGAAGAGCATTCAATAGCCAAAGAATTCATTTAACCACCTCAACAACCATAAAATTGTATCTCTACCTTTTTATCCAAATTTCAAGTTTTTATTACAAGGTATAAATAAATAACTCACCCCTCGACGTAATTATAGTTCACAAGTCAATAAATTAGTTACCAATTAATCGAGAGCATTAAGAATAAAAGTAAAAAAATTCACAATACCAATTTAAGATTAAAACTTTTTAATTAAATTAAAGTTCAAAATAAGTTAAAATAATTTATCCTAACTAATTAACTATTTATGCATCGTGAGAGAAGAATAAAACGAGAAAAATTGTAGTACATTATTGAATTTTAAGGAAAAAGGGAAAAAAAATATGAAGATATTGCACCAAGAATCCATTTTTTTCTTGTCAAAATCTCAAAACCCTATTTTCTTGAATTTTTCCCCCCTCATTTTGGACTCTATTTTCTAGTAATTGATATGACTTTTGTGTCCCAAAAGGCCCTTTAGCTTGTATAATATGTGTATAATGTATTCTCGCGAGCCTCCTTTAATTATAGGATGAAAGTATGTATTTTTAGACCCAAGAATGAGATCAAAATCGTGGTCAAACCGCATTCTAAATTCTGAATCAATTAGGAAAACGAGATATTTATATCTTAAGTCCTTGAATTTTGCATGTTATTGAATTAGGTCCCCAAATTCATCTATTATTCAACCCACGTCCTTCCTTAATTGCAATATTACTATTTACCTTAAAATCTTTATAATTCACACATTGTCATTCCAAAATTCTAAAAATATTGATCCGATACAAGTTTCGAAAGTTTGTAATTAAGTCTCCAAACTTTCCAAATCTCAAATTTACCTCCCGAAACTTATGATTTTCCTTCGATTGCTCCATTACTACTTTCAGTTGATTGACTGCAACTCGAATGATCTTCAATTACTCCGAATCAACTTTAATTAAACTCCAAATGACCCTTCTCACACCAATATCATGCAAGTTGATATTTTTCATATAATTAAATAAGAATAGAAGCTCGAATAAGTGTATAAAATATATTTATCAAATAGTTTTGCTTTAAGCATACGAATGAATCTAGTCAACCTCGTCTTTATTTGAAATAATCAAATGTGAATACAAATTTGAAGTTTCTTTTTCTATTTTTACAAACGATAAACTAAATTTTCTTCATAATAAATTTGAAGAGTCGACTGCATAATTTTTTTTTTTTTTTTTTTCGTTACTCTATTTTGTGGGGTTCTGCATTTAGGAAAGTTTCTTTGACCTACATCTAACTCTTAATTTACTTCATAATTTAGTAGTTAAACTAAAAGAATTTATTTTATTTATGTTTCATATTCGAAACTCTTATCATTTTCTACAAAATTATACATAAATAACGGAAAATTTTGAATTCCTAACATTTTTTTATTCTGACACGTACAATATTATAATTGGGGTGCATTGAGAAGAACTCCATAATAAGTAGTTTAATTAGTTCTGACAAATCTATGTGCTAAAGAATAAAAATATAATTCATAAACTTGAGTTCATGTGAAATTATTGGCCCAAAAATCAATTAAATCATTTCTTAAGGACGTACCTGAGGCCGAGGTAAGCTGTAAGCAGCATTTTCATTTAAGTTACAATAAGTCCCGTTTGGCCTACATTGAAATTATAATTTATTTCTCTCTCTCTCTCTCTCTTTTTATCAATCACATTCTCCAATAAAATAGTATTACATATAAACTCTAAACTTTTTCTTTTCTTTTTAAATCACACATTCTTAAAAAAATATTAGTCCAAAAATTAGAATCTCAAATAATAGAGGCTAAACGATGGCTAAATTTAGTCAAGATGCGTACATACCTAATTTAGGTTGTTAGGCCTAAAGTATTATGTCAAACAATTCAATTCTGGGAAGTGCAGATCTGTTGTCAAAATGCCTTTCTCAAATTATGTTGGCACGTGGTTGAATTTAAATTTAAAACATCAGTCTTAATGGCCTAATATGGTAATAAATAAGAAGTATAATTAAGCGAGTAACTTAATTTCATATTTTATTTAGCCTATTACATAACATCACCTTGACTTGTGAAAGACAACATTATTTCTCTCTATAATTGCTTCTTCTTCTCTCCCTTAGTGTTTTGATTTTCTGATTTTATATTTATTTCATTGGTGAATATTTGTAGGGTTTTGAGAAATTAAAGTTCAAAGATAACGGAATCCAAAAAAAATAGCAAAAAATGTTCAAAAACACATACAACATAGTCGATCTCATTCATACAAGTTGCTCATGATTTATCAAAGTCGTCATATTATTGATCAATCATATAGTCATTGTGTGGCACCCATTTTGAAGAATTTATAAATTTTGGATTAGTGATTGATGAGAGAATGTGTGGTTGAAAAATAATGAAATGTTTTAGATTTATGTGTAATATTATTTTATTTGAAAAATGTGCTGTTAAAATTAAGAAAGAGAAAAGATTGGATCTTAAAAATATTATTTATCTACATGGATTCACTTGCAACAAATATGTAATGTAGCCCATCTGAAAGTAATTTTTAGGAAAATGGGCGGGAGATCCATGTGGGTTGACCCGATCCAAGTAGAATAAAGTGGGTTGGAGGGATTAATTATTCTTTGAATGGTAAATAACTTCCTACCACCCATAACTAACACAATAACTTTCAAAATGAAAATACGTGAGGTTTAAACATGATTTTTAATCTCTTTCTCAACAAGAAAAACCACATGAAATTCGTACACAAAAATTGGTGGAATATTGAAAAGTCAATTGTAATATTTTTGGGGCATTCAATCAATTGGAAAAAGGCATTTGGGTTGTGGTTAATGAACTCCTTCAATTTGGTAGAGTTTTGGACCAACGAGATCAAGCAAAGGTAAGTGAGTCAACATATTTAATCTTGGAAAATTTCACTTCAAGTAAATTCCTCCAACCTTGAGAAGTAGAAGCGTGCTTAATAAGGATTTACATTGGTATCACAACATCCTTATGTTGTTTCCTTGTATATTATCTGGTTGTATATGAAGTTAAAACGATGAAATACTTGTATGCCTTTTATGATAAAGCTTGAAGTATCATTAATGCATATCACGTAATTTCAACAAAATTCACAAAAATCTTATAGCATGTTCCCCATATGATTTAGATTATATCTGCAAATTTTCGAAATTTTTAGTTTTATATTTTTGGAGAAAATTAAAATTCTAGTTAAAATTGCAGTAATTTTAAATATGTATTGCTTTATGTTTGTTCATTTTCATGTAGTAAGATTAATATAATTAGAAAGTTCTTCTCAAGGCCTGTTCTCTTTGCCGTTTTCAAGCCGTTTTCTATTTTCGATTTTCCAAAACAGTGAAAATGTGTTCTCTTTCCTATTTTCTAAAACGTGTTTTTGAAAACAAAAAAAATTATTGTACTGAAAACAGAAAATGGCATTTTGAACATTTTGAACGTTTTATGTGCAAAACACCCAAAAATTAGAAAACATGGGAAACGCTAAAAAAAAGCCCAAAATTGGAAAACACGGGAATGCTCAGAATCATTTCTTCCTCCTCTCTTCTTCCAATCCCGTCTCTTCCTTCTCTCTCCTCGACGCCGGCGACCCACTGCAACCGGCGACAAAGGAGATGCACCATTGGGCCCGTCTCTGCCTTCTCTCTCTTCGACGCCGACGGCCCATTGAAGAGGCGAACACGGTGATTTTTAACAATAATTGATCAATTGAAGTTTTGAATGATTTATATTTATTTGATTCGCTAGGTATGGGGAAAATGCTTATATAGTTCCCGATTTTTTTGATAATTGACAATTTATTCTTCACCAATATTCCTATTTGCACCTGCTGCTATTCCCTTATATAGTTCCCAATTTAAGTATGCAGCCACATTTAAGGAATGTAATAGAATATATGTTGGTAGTTAACAAGGATTCTGACGATGAAGTAGCTCTAGAAGCCTGTGAATTCCGGTAATTTTTTTGCGCTCTGGTCTAGATGTTCAAATATCTTGGTAGCTGTCTTTTAAACTGGGTGAAAATTTGTGCTATTCTTTCACCTTTGTCTAATGCACTATTTTTAGTTTCCACATTATTGAGGCACTCCTTTCTCTTTGCTTAGATAAGAATTTTGTCAGGGAGTATCTGGTTGGTGGGTTTATAGATAATAACTCTGTCTCCATTCTTGAGTATCAGAATATTTCTCAGATTTTCGAGGATTAGAAAGGACCTTTTTAACTACTTATTTTAAGAATGTATTAGATGGTTTTGAAGTATAACTGCTACTGAAGAGTTTTTATATTTGAGTTTATGAGTGGACGTATACGTGCAATGTTTCAAATCATAACATATATATTGAGATGTGAGACCTAACAGTTTTTTGAATTTGATCTTTTGATGAGGAAGATTCCCTAGAATGTGATCCCTAGCGATGAAGAACCTCAAGACCA
>CAIGRT010153459.1:0-12525 GCA_903798405.1 Fraxinus platypoda | reverse complement strand
CATACAAAAACCCCCCAATCATTGTACGAAGCATAAAATATTGAATTACACACTCTTCGTGGGATCGACCCTTACTTCCATTACTACGTTAGTTTTAGAGGTTTAAGGACTATTTTTGGGTGCCTACGACAGCACACCAATACACTATAGCCCCCACCTCGGGACAAGCTTTAACAACTTCCACACTAAACGTCGTGCCCTCTTTGGCATATGAAGAAGTTGGACCTGATACCCACATGCAGCCAAACATGTCTAGGGGAAGAGGCAGAGGAATGAAGGAAAAAGAGCCTAGGGACAGGCCATATTGCACATACGACCGAACCTACGGCCATAACACTAAAAATTGCTCCTCCAGGCCATATCATGGAGAGTCGGCCAGGGCCTCTTCTGCGAATAGGAATAGCTATCAAAGGCAATCAAACTCCCTTTCATCCAGGCAAGAGCCTCGGTACGACGAAGAAAGGAGGTATCGCTGAAGCAAGTCCCCCCGTAGGGATCATAAAGAGAGAAATAGGCCAAGGGGTCGGAGGCCAAGAAGGGAGCCCCCTTCCGCCATCGACAATGCACCCATCAAGGAGATTGACACCATAATTGGCTGCCCATATATAGGAGGGAATTCAAAAAATGCTTTGAGGAACTATGTAAGGGATGCAAAAGAGCCCCCATTGACAAATTACATCATCAACAGCACTAGCAGAGGCGCTGGGGACGGCCCGCCAATCACCTTCTCCCAGGAGGATACCTCAGGTGTACACTACCCCCACTGCGATGCGCTGGTGGTGCGAGCTGTTGTAGCCAGGAATGGTTTGAAATGCATGTTGGTTGATAATGGGAGCTCTATTAATATCCTTTTCGGAACCACCTTCGATAAGATGACTGTGGACCATGAGCTCGCCCCAATGACTGCCCCTTTATACTATTTTACTGGGGACATCATCGTCCCCAGAGGAAGGATCACACTGTCAGCGGAGATGGGAGAATACCCATTCAGAGCCCAAAACTTCATGGAGTTTTTGGTAGTGGACAACCGATCTGCCTGCCACAGAGTTCTGGGATGGCCTGTCCTGAAGGAATTGGAGGCAGTAACGTCCATACATCATCTCTGTATGAAATTTCCCACCAAGGAAGGAATTGCAACGGTACGAGGTAACCAAATAGGTTCAAGGGAGTGCTATCTTAGCTCCCTATGGAAATTCGAACCCAGAAATGTGAACATGATCCCGTTAGATACCAAGATGGCTGATGCGCCTGAAGAAGGCATAACCCCTGAACAAGGGGGCGACATCAACATGATAGATGCCCCTGAAGAAGGGGTAATCGAAGTGGATTTGGACCCTCGTGTTACAGAGTCTAACTTACAGGCGGCCCCAATGGAAGAACTTGAATCTTTTCCCATAATCCCAAACAACCCCACGAGGACGTTGCAGATAGAGAAATACCTCGGGCCGGAAACAAAGGACAAGATTAAAAGCTTTCTGCTTAATAACTTGGACATCTTCGCCTGGAAACACGAAGACATGGTGGGGATCGATCCCAAAATCAGCTGTCACCAGCTCAATGCAAACCCTAAATTCAATCCTCACAGGCAAAAGAGGAGAGCCTTAAATCCAGAACGATACGCCGCATTAAAAGATGAAGTTCAAAGGCTCATATCAAACGGGTTCATCAGGGATCAAAAGAGGAGAGCCTAAAATCCAGAACGATACGCCGCATTAAAAGATGAAGTTCAAAGGCGCATATCAAACGGGTTCATCAGGGAGGCAACGTACCCAAAGTGGATATCGAAATCGGTGATTGTGAAAAAGAGCAATGGCAAATGGAGGGACTGCATAGATTTTTCCAACCTCAACCAAGCATGTCCAAAAGATAGCTTTCCGCTCCCGAGGATAGACCAATTGGTCGACTCCACTGCTGGCCATGAGCTGTAAGTTTCATGGATGCCTATTCAGGATATAACCAAATCCCCTTGCATCCCACTGATGAGGAGCACACCTCTTTTATCACTGACCGAGGTCTATATTGCTACAAGGTCATGCCCTTTGGTTTGAAGAACGCAAATGTAACTTACCAGCGATTAGTAAACAAGATGTTCTCCGACCTGCTAGGGAAAACAATGGAGGTATACGTTGATGACATGTTGGTGAAGAGCCTCAAGTCAATCGATCATGCCGACCACCTGCGAGCCACCTTTGACATCTTGAGGAGATACCGTATGAAGCTTAATTCGTTAAAATGTGCCTTTGGGGTCGCATATGGGAAATTCCTAGGCTATATGGTGAACCAACGAGTCATTGAGGCGAACCCCGAAAAGATTCAGGCCTTACTGAACATGAAATCTCCCAGCAAGCCAAAAGAAGTACAATGCTTAACAAGACGCCTCGCAGCATTGAATCGGTTAATCTCTAAGGCGACTGATAAATGCCTTCCTTTCTTCAAAGCCTTGAAGGGAGGAAAAAGATTCAGCTCGAGTAAAGAATGTGAAGAGGCATTTCGAGGGCTGAAGGAACACCTGGGACAAGCTCCCCTTCTCTCCAACCCAAGAAAGGGAGTAATTTTGTTACTATACCTAGCTGTAAGTGCCGACGCCGTAAGCTCGATGCCCTCCTACCTGTATACTACGTTAGCAAAGCCCTCCTACCGGTGGAAACCCCCTACACAGACATGGAAAAACTCGCCATGTCCCTCATGGTCGCATCTCGGAAGTTACGACCTTACTTCCAAGCACACATTATACAAGTTCTAACAAGCCTCCCCCTCAAACAAGTGCTCCAAACACCAAACGCATCTGGGAGACTTATGAAATGGGCCGTAGAACTAAGTGAGTTCGACATCACATACCGACTCAGGACCGCAATAAAGGGACAAGCAGTGGCAGATTTTGTCGCCAAGTTCACAGGGGCCACAGACCTCATTATCGAAATGGAATCAACGCACCCTCTAGCGTGGACATTATTTGTAGATGGGTCTGCTAGAGAGGCTGGTTCGGGAGCAGGGGTCTTACTAGAAAGCCCGAAGGGCCATTAACTGCGTAATACAGTTCGGTTTCAAAACCTCCAACAACGCTGCTGAATACGAGGCACTCTTAGCAGGCCTCAGGTTAGCCAAAGATATGCAAGTAAAGAATCTGGCATTTCAGAATGACTTACAACTCGTCGTCAGTCAGATCAATGGCAGTTTCGCAGCCAAAGACAAAGGCATAGCCACATACCTGAAGAAGGTGATGGAGTTGATTCCATGCTTTACAAGTTTGAACTGACCCAGATCCCGAGGGCTGAAAACTTACACGCGGACGCCCTTTCAAAATTAGAAAGCAGCAAAGATTCAGAATCGCTCAAGATCGTCCCCATAGAGTACCTCCCCAGACCCTCCACAGTCAAAGAAGATGAAGTAATGTGGGTCGGGGAGACCCCTCATTGGATGCGACAAATCTTAGCCTACCTCCAAAACAGTACCCTGCCGAAGGACAAGGAAGAGGCCCGTAAACTCAGGCGTAAGGCCGCCCATTATGTACTCAAAGACGAAGTCCTGTACAAAAGGGGATTCTCATCACCTCTCTTAAGGTGCATAGGTGGAGATGAGGCAGATTATGTACTAAGGGAAATCCATGAAGGGATATGTGGTAACCACACTGGAGGTTTAACGCTGGCCCATAAAGTGTTGAGGTAAGGTTACTATTGGCCAACCCTGAAAAAGGACGCCATTCAGTTCGTAAAAAAGAGTGACAAGTGCCAGCGTTTCTCCTCCATTCAGAGGCAACCATCTCATGATTTAACAGTGGTATCCAGCCCATGGCCCTTTGCGAAATGGGTGGTCGATCTGATAGGGCCCATGCTAAAATAAAAAGGAGGATCCAACTATGCCATTGTCGCTATTGATTATTTCACCAAGTGGGTTGAGGCCGAACCCCTGGCTAGAATCACTGAGGCACACACTTCAAAATTCCTATGGAAGAATATCATATGCCGGTTCAGAATTCCCCACTCGATAGTCACGGACAATGGACGATAGTTCGACAACAAAAAGCTCCGAGATCTATGTGAAGAACTGGGCATCAAGAAGCACTTCTCCTCCCCTCATCACCTTCAGGCGAATGGTCAAGTTGAAGTAGTCAACAAGACCATAAAGCACCTTCTAAAGAAGAAACTAGATGAATCAAAAAGAGCGTGGGTGGACGAACTCCCCTATGTTATGGGCAATACGTACTACCAGCCGAACGGCGACCGGGGAGACCCCTTTCTCCATGGCTTACGGTGCGGAAGCAATGAGCCCGGTCGAGGTAGGCCTCACATCGCCTCGACGCCTACAGTTTAACGAGATCTCAAATGAGGAAATAAGGCGTTGTGAGCTCGACTTTCTTGACGAGAAAAGGGAGGCCTCACAGGTTAAACTGGCCGTCTACCAAAGGAAAATGGTACGGTATTATAATCGCAAGGTCAAACGTAAATCCTTTCGGAGAGGCGATCTAGTGCTTAGAAGGGTGTTCTTGTCGTCCAAAGAACCAGGGGTAGGCACATTGGGCCCAAACTGGAAGGGTCCCTATCGCATCGAGGGCGAGGTCAGGCCTGGGACTTTTCTAATTGAGAACCTCGACGGAAAGATGCAGCCTCACCCATGGAATGTAGAGCACCTCCAAATGTATTATCAGTAAGGTTCCGCTGTATGCATCGTTTATGGTTAATAAAAATCTACTTTTCCATCTTCATAAACGATTATTATATGGCGAGCCCCATACCTTCAAATTAATTATGAAAGGTTCATGAATTAATAGTACGACGAACCCATCTTCATAACGGTTATTATATGGCGGGCCCCATACCTTCAAATTAATATGAAAAGTTCATGAATTAATAGTATGGCGAACCCATCTTCATCAATGATTATTATATGGCGAGCCCCATACCTTTAAATTAATTATGAAAGGTTCATGAATTAATAGTATGGCGAACCCATCTTCATAACGGTTATTATATGGCCCCATACCTTCAAATTAATTATAAAAAGTTCATGAATTAATAGTATGGCGAACCCATCTTCATCAACGGTTATTGTATGGCGAGCCCTATACCTTCAAACTAATTATGACAAGTTCATAAATTATTTATATGTGGCAAACCCATCTCCATCAACGGATAAATTTTAACTAAGCCTATTAATTATCGATTTGTAAGAGCTGAGTAATGAGTACTGAAGCAGAAGAATGACATTCAATTGCACTTTCAGTAATTAAAGTTCCGAATACAAAGGGAAGAAAAAATGAAACAGCAACAAGCCCTGCCCTACGAGGCATTTCTCCCTTACTGACCTTCCCCTCCAGGAGGGTCGATCTTCTCAACCGAATCATCGGCCTCGATGGCCGGAGTAGATGGCTCAGCTTCGAGAAACTCTCCCCTCACTGTAGTTAGATCTAATTACGGGTGGAGCTCGGAAAGCTTATCAAAAACTTCCTTGTAGGTAACCCTCCTGAAGTGGATCTCGAGCCCCTCATATTCGACGATTTCGTGAAAATGGGCGACAGAGTTATCCACGGCCATCTCTCCAGCCCTCTTTAACTGCCCGCTGAACCTGGAAACCTCAGTATTGAGCTCGTCAACTCTAGCCCTCAGCTCCCATTTCTCCTTATTCGCAACTTCCAAGGCTGAAGAGGCAATCTTTTGGAGCGTAACGAAGTTTTCGATCCGCTTCGCTTACATAGGTGGGTCTCCTTTTAAGCTCCTCGTTCTCCTTAAAGAGGAAATCCACCTTACTCTCGGCCTCGGTGCATTTTCGCCTGGAAGTTTCGGCTGCTTTATTCGCGGTAGAGGCCAAGGCGTTAGCTTTGATTGCCCAAACTCAGCGTTTTGGGCTCAATTATGATAATCATCGATAAGTCCTTACATACACCTCTCCTCCATTTGAGCACTAATGAAAATGTTTTGAGAACGAGCCTGCATGGCGAGTCCAGCCTCCATCAAATCAATTATTTTGCAAGTCTCAGCATGGGAAGAATACGCCTCGGTCCAATACTTGTGATTGAGCCTCGTCGCCCCCTGGACTTCCGCGGGGAGCATCTCCATGACAGTTGGGGCTATCTCATCCAACCGTCTCCCCAGAAAACTCTGAGCCTTTTCCTCAGATAAGGCACCCTTCACGTCCCCTTTCCTTTTTCTCACGAGGCTGACCCCCTCATCAGTAGCCTCTTCCTCCTGAATGCCCTTCACGGACGAGATCGATTCCGCTACAATGGGTCTTGCAAGGGACTCTCCAATAGTAGTTTGGTGCTTGCGAGTGGGGTCGGGGCCAGAGTTCTTTGTTATCACCAGTTTCCTCTTCAGGGGTCGCTCAGACGAGGCCTCCGCGTCTTTCGCTTTCCCTTTCTCCCCTTCTTTCACAACGGGGGGAGGTGGCTTCGTCTTCGAAAGGCGAGCCAATTCGTCTCGTTGGTGTTTATAGGTGGAAGAGCCGGCACCCATGGGTTTCCTCCTTTGAGCCTCCCTAAGACTCCTCAATTGAGGCAGGGTCGGCCTCGCTTTCTCCTTGTTATCGTGCTGGCCTGCAAAATACATGGATTTAGGGATAACATCATTAAAGGAAATCGACAAAATAGTAGAACGTCTGGCCTTACCCTTGGTAGTCATTAGTTGATGAATGACAAAAAGGTTCATTTACTGATGACGTTCTTGAAGTGCCTCTTTTCCAAGGGGAGCCCGTATATGGCTCGGATTGGGGCCCACTCTGTAGGTTCGAGTTCGAACCGATCAATCGCGCCTGTACAAAACACACTTTAGCGAAGATAAAGAATAAGTTAACAGAACAAAGCACTACAACAAAGAAGCTCGACTCACTATACTCATTGTATTGGGTCGGTACGACGATCTCTGGGACCACATCCCCTTCCACCGTTTGCCAGCAACCCTTGACCCAGAACCAGGAGGACTTCCAATTCTTGATGGAGTTAGGGGTCCTAGGGATTCATGCAGTACCACCCTTTACAATCACCCCCCCCCACTTAACGCCCGAGGTTGGAAGAGGGTTTGGAAGACAGGTGGGGGGATATCTCCCCCAAGGGTTACCTCCTTCCAAAGGAGGAAGGCCCCTACCAACTGACTCCATGCGTTCGACACTAATTGGGTGAGGGCCAAGTTGTATTCTCTAAGGATGACCCTAAAGAAAGGGTGCAGTAGCAGTCTCATCCCCCCACTCAGGATCGCCTCACTCACCGCCACGCAGCCCTCCCTGGGGAAGCAAGGCCTTTTCTCTTGGGTCGGCACTAGTAACTCTACATCATAAGGGATCCTAAACCTTTCCCTAAAGCCCTCAAGCTCGTTCTCCTTAATATCTGTCGGCCACAAGGAGGCCCCCCACCTTACGTTATCATCTACCTCCACAAACTGTTCAATAGGTGTCGCCTGAGGAATTTCCTCCTCAGTACAAATCAGAGCCATGCCTACCCGGAAGAATCCCCCTCCACACACTTGTCTGATATGGAAGCCATTGAAAATAAGGGAAGAGGAGAGAAGAACTCGTTACAGTGAAGAGAAAAGAATATACTTACGCCAAACCTGGCAAGGATCAAGTATTGAATAAGCCTCGAAACCAAAAAGCAATTAATTGCCGGCAATGATGGGAAATTGTTGGGCCCTAAGAGAAGAATTCTTGCACTTGGGACTTCAAACTTTCGAAAGTGGGAAAAAGGCAAAGAGTGTGATTTCCCTACCTTTAATAAGCTTGTCCAACGAACCCCCGCCGTTGGATGTTGATCCAATTTAATCTGAGCCATCCATCTGTCACCTCATCATTTGCGTAGAAACTAGAAGGCCCAGATCAACTCGTGCAGCCCACGCGCCAAATATTTACGTACCCCTGGGTAAGGGTGAAATGCCATCATCATTGCTCATTAATTACGCACGTTGCTCGAGCTTTGGAAATGACTAAGAATAACCAGTTGTCGCTCATTGGAAATCAACACACCAAATCATCACAAAGGGCTCTACCTTCCGTACAGTTAGTCCACACAAAGGGCTCCACCTCCCATACAGTTCGTCCACACAAGGGCTTTGTCCCCTCAACTCGTACCTCAGCTAGGTGATGAAGAGCATCATTTCGCGATATGAACCTCATTGGCCTGCAAAGTCCAAGCAGGAAACGGGAAAGCTCCATGCAGATTCTGGCAGGTGAGAAAGGGTTACGATTCCGTCGTTTCTCAGGCTTCAAAGTCCACACAAGATATGAATAATCATACCTGGACTTAGGGTACTGATGTTATTCATATAAATAATCGAACAATAAATACGCCACGTGGCAGAATGGATGAGTTCCAAAGAAGTCTTAAGTGTGGCTAAGTGACAAACTACACATCAAGTGAACCTAGGTCCACCACACGTCATTCTGCCCATACGGTGATTCGACCGAACCCCAATGGACCGAACCTCTATTGTTTGAAGCCCCATGAAGAGCTGAGCCCCAATGGATAACATGAGATAGGTAGACGCGTATTAGGGAAGGTCTTTATACTAGACCTTGTATCAAATGTGATGTGACAACTCACTGAATATGTAATCCTAATCCATCAAGTAAGTCAAATCTAGTCTTACGTCAGGTCTAGGACTTCCAAGCCGTCACAGCATTAAATGCGGAATGGTCTATGAATGATTGATTGATGACTACGACAAGAGGTCCCAACTGTGCGGATGAGGCCATGTGCCCCCTCATCTAGCGGCTCATAATCCTCTTCTTCTACTATAAAAACATACACTTAGCACCATTTGAAGTTAATGCAAGTTTACACATTCAAAACCAACCCTGATTCTCCTAATCCATTCCATAGCTGACCCCCTCTTTATGTATCTAATAATTACAATACAACTGGTGAGACACTTTGGATTATTCCCCTCAATAACTTCACCTATAAAGTTGGCGATTTGATCTAAGTATTTGATAATTCGATCTTTGAAGAAGTGATTTTATCATAACATCACGATACAGAACACAGTGGATCATTCTCTACAATGATTTATAGTTACAGTTCATACTTGAGTTCCAGTATTTTGTAATCCGTTCTCTGAAGAAGTGATTCTCTAATTTTCTGTTGGCCACGTCACTGAACCATTTTTTGGGGTCAACAAAAACTATGTTTAAAAAAAAAGAAAAAAAAAAAGATAAAAGGCTCTCGCTCCTTCTTCCCGTTCCTACCCCACCCACCCCAAACGCCGCACCACCAACCACCTCCACGCCGGTGTCACTACCATCTCTTTCACCTCCTCCATTTTCACCTTGATTCTGATATCTATGAAGTGTGGGAATCTCACCAGGTTGATGCTCCGTGCCTGTCGCGCAAATTTTCATGTAGATTTTGCAGTTTCTCGGTCAAAGACATGAATGCCTTGCTCAATAATTGCGAATTTCTTGAAGAATTATCCGTAAAGCAATTGTCTGGTGTTAATGACGGTGTTGAGGCCGAGCCAAATGCCTCCACTTCCCTGGTTCTATGGTTTACATTATCCACAGAAGTGATGAATTTAGGACTTTGAAGATTATGCAGAGAAGAGCTTCGTCAAACCTTTGAAGTATTGTGGAATTCCACTGTGATAGAGGCATACGAGGAAAGATATTTGGGGGTTTGAAGGTAAAGAATGTGGTGAGTGGGGAGGTTACCGATTTGAACGTTTCTAGGTTATTTTTTACGATTGGACATGAGCTGGCAACCAAGTTTTTGGACGGGCAGCTAGAGGTGGATTCTGATGGGTATGTGATCGCGAAGCATGGCACCAGCTTGGTTGGGTGATGGGAATGAAGGTGGCGGTGAGTGGTGAGATTTCGGTGAAACTTTCGGCGACGATGAGGAAGTCAACATGATCCGATTTTTTATTTTATCAGCAAATACTGAACTAGTTTTTGGTTCGGGTGGGGTGAGGTGGAGAGAAGATTGGGGTTTTTTTTTTAATTCTTTTATTTTCATTTTTTATATGAAAAATGTAAAATTACCCATTTTCCCTTTAAAAAATAGTCAACAACTGGTCAGACTTTTGATTTTTAGTCAACTAATAGTCAAACTAACGGTTTCTGTCAATTTGGACCGGAGCTGCGATTTTTTAAAGGTTTGGTACCTCTGGTAGCACAAATGAAAGGTTTGGACAAAGTCTGCATAAAGGTGAAATGTTCGGTACTGTAGCTGTAATTTTCCCGCATAAAATATATCTGAAATCAGACAACAATCAAATACAAACCCCCACTAAATTGCTATATCATCAAAAGTTGCAACACCCATTTAAGTAGTATGCTCATAAAAGACCATGTGTGGTAATCCTTCAGTAAGTGGATCCTTAGTCATGGAGTTTGTCCTAATATGCTCTATAGAAACCTAACTACTATAAAATCTTTCCTTAATGTCTAGGCACTTAATGTCTATAAACTTTGGCATCATCAGGATCATGCTAAATACAAGACTGCTATGTCATAAAATAACTTAAGTGGTCTTTCAATTCCATCCAAAATGTGTAGCCTAGTGACAAAATTCTGCAGTCATGTAACTCTTAGTTCTCCATGATCAAAATATCCAAAGATCTCCAACTGGTCTAATTTCTTGTATGTGATCATGCAACTCTTAGTTTTCTATAGACATAAAAAACCCGCTTGGCTGCTTTCCCAATATCTAATCCAGAGTTACTTAAGTATCTGCTTAGCATTTCAATAATGAATGCTATGTTCGGTTGTGTGTAAACCTAAGCATACATTAAACTCTCAACTGTTGAAGCACGAAAAATTTTCTTTATTTCATTTTCTTTAATTTATCTTTAGGACATTGATTGAGACACAACTTGTCTCCCTTAGCAATATGGGTATCACCTGGATTACATTTCTGCATCTCAAATCTCTTAAGAACCTTATCAATATAGCTCTTTTGTGATAATTCAAAATTATCTCGAAAACAATCTGATTTTTATGTATCATTAATACAAAATATGTGTTATCAAGATCTTTCGTTTTAAAATTTCATGATAGAAATCTCTTGGTTTCGTGTAATAAGCCTATATCATTGCAAGCAATCAATATGTCATCGACCTACAATGCCAGAAAAGTATGCTTACTCCCATTGAACTTGTGATATACAAACTGAATCAAACGATATAATTATTTGATGAAATTTGTGATACCATTGACGGAAAGCTTTCTTAATCCCATAGATGGATTTCTTTAATTTGTAAACCATATGACATAGCTCAAGAACAAAATGTGTCACAAGTACCAAATAGTCCTAAAAGAGCCTTTCAAATAAATTGAAGAAAAAATTTCTTTAAAGTCATTTGCAATAAGATGAGCCTTATATCTCTCCACGTCATCATTTAAATCCCTCTTAGTTTTAATATTTATTTACAACTAATGAGCTTCGTACCTTCAGGCAATGGGATGAGTTCTCAAACGTTATTGTTTTTCATGTACTTTATCTCTTTATTTATGGTATCAATCTACTCTTGAGAATTATTCATTTACATTACTTGATGAAAGTTGATTTGATCTTCTTCTACCATTCCAATGCCATCCTTATTTTCTTGGACTATAAAGTCATATGGAATTTCCTTTCTCCCTTCTCTAGTGGATCTCATTAATGGCATTTGTTTTTGAGGTTTGAGGTTGTTGAGTTTGTTTTTCTGGAACAATCTCTTGATTGTATAGTCTTGTTCCGAAATTGCTTCTTGAACAATATCAAGAGCAAGAACATGTCTCTAGTCCTGATCATTTTCAATTGCAATAAAAGGGATAGTTAATTACATATTCCTTCTTTAAGACATAATCATTAACCTTGTCTCCCCCCCCCCCCTCAAACTCCACTTCCTTAGAGAATAGAACATTTCCCGTTTTGAAAATTGAATTGATAATGGGATATTAAATGTTTGTAACCTTATAACCTCTCAAAATATCCCATAAAATAGCAACTGATGGTTCTAGAGTCGAGTTTCCTTTTATTTAGCCTATAAGGCATTGCCTTAGCTTAGCGATGGAAACCGAGCCGAGCGGCTCGTCGGCTCGGTCGCTCGGCTCGGCAAAGATGAGCCCGAGCATGAGCCGAGAAGGCCGGCTCGCTAGACGAGTTGTTCGTCGAGCAAAGCCCACAAGCCGGCTCGTGGGCTCTTTTTTTTTTTGCACAGGCTCGTGGGCTCTTTTTTTTTGCGAGCCATGAGTCGGCTCGGCTCGTAAAAAAAATAAAAAAATTAAAATTCGATGACCAGAACGGTCACTGACTGAATTTTCAGTGACCGTTTCGGTCCTTTATATTTTTTATTTTTTTTCATTTCATTTTTCTTCCCTATAAATACCCATCCATTACAAAAAAAATTTCCCACCAAACTTACTATCAAATTATCAATCTCTCATTCTCTACTCTATTCTCTACAATTTATTTACAAATCATTATCATCATTCTATAATTTATACTCTTCTACATTTTATTTTTACATTGTCGAGTTATAATCTTGATTTTACAATTTATTTTCTCCACTACTATATAATCTTCATTCACTTTTCAATTCTACTTAAAGTCTTCAACATTCA
>CAIGRT010153444.1:0-10335 GCA_903798405.1 Fraxinus platypoda | reverse complement strand
TTTTTTTTTTTTTACTTTTTGGTAATTAGAACAAATTCTAGACGTATTGGTAGAAAAATTATCACTTTAATGGACAATTTTTATAAAAAAACGAAGCCAAACGGACACCAAACTTTCAATATTTTTCAGGTAGAAAATTATACCAATCAAACACAATTAATTACAATTCCCAGGAAAACATTTTCTAGAAAAATCTTTTTCTGTAAAACATTTTCTTTCCACCCATTTTCCACCGTTGCAATCAAACTTACCCTAACTGAAAACCAACCCTAGTTCCCATTACATTCTCCCCCAGGCCCAAAATAATCCAGTTTCATCACAAAAACTCCATACCCTCGATCTACTCCGATTCTCCATCCATATTTTCTTGTCAGCTATGGCTTCGAAATGCAGCCGAATCATCAACAGAACTTCCATTTCAACTCTCAGATCCGTCTTGAAGAAAACAAATTCTCCTTCTTGCCTTCCCAGAACCTCCACGACGTCGTTTCCTAAACCATCTCTGCCTTCAAAACCCGCCCCTTCAATCTGGAGGTACTTACCCCTATAATGAAGATTACGTTATTGTTATTTTGTTACGTGGTTGATTTTACGTTATATATGTATTCTTGTTAGGTGTCCGGCAGTGCTGGGATGCGTGGCGTCAATGCTGCCTCTGCATAGCGCGGTTTCTACGGCTAGGATGACGTCATGCTTGAGCTCAACATCGAGGAGTTGCAGGGCTCTTTCTCAGGGTACACTCTGCTGCACTTCTCCAGATCTCTAGTATGTGCCTTTATGATGTTAGTTGTGAATTTTTTTGCATCAAATTCTGTTACTATTTAGTTCATGGGCAAAGTGAAGGTTAAACTGTTGAATATAAAATTGTATTTTGAAATTATATACCTCTTAAACTGTGGATTAATACTGTTTATAAATCATAAGTTCGAGGATAATCAAGTTGTTTATCTCAAGAAAACCAATATCTTGCCCTTAAATTTTGTCGAATTGCTCCATCATACTTGAAAATCCCTTTATTTTTTTGTAGAATAATTCTGTGTCATCAATAAGAGACCTGTTATGTCGCTACTTACTGCTACTGCCATGTATCTACTTTTTATTCTCATGCATGACCTCTGGTTTTCCTATACTTTGTACCTGATAAATTGTTCTGCCTCAGATTTAATCGATACATAATTTCAAGTAATCTTCTGTGTTTATTTGATTCATGGAAGGCGTAGCTTAATCATGGGAGTCACCGACTGCGCCTTTCATTTCCTAGGTGTTTCAATAGTACCTCAACAGACTGACACGTACTTTTTGTGAGTTTGGAATGTGTGTGTAGGTGGAGAAAGGAGAGTTTACCGATTTTAGGATGACAAGAATTAGCAATCTTCTAAAACCATTACAGTTAATCAGTGCAGTTTAAATATACCAGAAGAGTTGAAGTTATGGTTTTGAATTTCTTCAATCTGGATATCAAAGTGCTTTTTAGAATGACTGTACCTCATTGTTGATTAAGCTGGTTTTTCATTCCAGAAACACGCCATGACTTCAAGTTGCTTAATTGCTTTATTTTTTCAGTTATGGAGTTGTTACCCTATTTCCTAATCAACATCCTTAATGAACAATTTAGGCATATGTTTTAGGGTGAAAGGCATTGAAGCTATCTGACTGGAATATTTGGTTCCTGCAGGCACATGAGTTTCCAAATGCTTGAAAAGAAATACCAGAATTTTACGAGGTCTCTATAATGATTCAGTGTGTTATGCTCATGTATTAAAGCTTGGTCAACAATTTTATGAAACCGAGTTTTATACTCTTATTTTGAGGGATACAGAGAACAATAAATGCATGACTTTCTTTCTGTATGTTTAAGAAATTTTTGAACGCAAGGGATTTGGCTGCATTTTGGTGGACTAATGAAATATCTGCAGTGATCTTATTTATTGCTGATTTTGAATATTATATATAACGCCTAGCTTTTGATTTTAATGTCATAAATGTCAAATTTGATCTATCAGCTAAATGTGTTTGGGGATTTGTTTGTTAATGGAAATGTGTTGAATTTTCGTACTCTTCATTGACGTTGAACTAGTTTGGTGCCTAAATAACACATTTTCTGTAAGGAAGAGTTCTCTGCAGCGGAATTCATTGAACCATTTGCTCGGCTGAAAAATTATGTGGCCGCTTAGTTAAAATCAGTTTATTATGAAACTTAACATATGAAGTCTCTGTACCTTCTTTCCAAAATTTAGTAAAGATTATTTAAAAGAAATCCTTGTGATATCTACATATATTTTTTTTAACAATGCTTCAAATTCTTTTGTGACTTGGTAGATTACGTGGTCTGAAGTAGTTCACCAAACTTCCAATTCCCTCATTCCATCTCAAAATCTCAAAATGGGATTTATATATGTATTTAAAAATGGTCTAGGAAGAGAGAGGCGACGCAATAACAGCTGATTCAAAAGCATGTGAATTTGGTATCAGCATTTCTACTTGAGTGATTGTGCATAATGCATTAGTTTGATAAGTCTGGTGACAAACAGTTCTCCTTTTCCCCAGATGAAATTGATGGAACGTGAAACATTTTTTCAAGATGGGCTCCGTCATCTGCTTGGAAGTTAGTTTCAAGAATATTTACGCTACTTATATACTGCATATCTCAGGATGAATCAACTATCAACCTGCCCGAATTTGCCTCGTCTTTGATTTCTATTGACTATTTTAGCTGTTGTACAATGACTTGGACAGAAAGTTAATAAACTGGGATCTTTTAGCATCAATGATTTGTACCTAGTTATTTTATTGAATGCACAAGACACGTGCTTTTTTTTATTATCGTCAAGTGGGTTTTTTGCTTGTATTGTTTTCTGATATGAACTTTTTGTTTCTTGAATTAGAGCTAGGCCTGTCAGTTCCAAGGTGACTTTGTTAGCAGACTGTCAGGGAGTTATCTTCATGTGAATGGAAAAAGGGGAGGTTCTACTTCATTTATTCCAGCATATACATTCAATTTCTTAAAAGTTGCTTGGAGTTTCCAGAGCAGTAGGATTGAGTTTGATTATTGTATGTCTCATTTAAATTGCTGGAAGTAGCCTTGTTATCCATGTTCTGGATGTTGTCTTTTTGAGATTTTTGTTTTAGTTTAAACTGAAATTTATTTGGGCATATCCCTTGAATTTTTGACCTTTTTGTCGATCAATTCTTGGGATTTGGGTTGTTGAGAATAACGATCAACAACATTACACGTTGAATGTGAAAAAGCAAGCCATTATCTCAGCGGAGAATTCTGTCAAGTAGTCATGCATATGATAGGATTCATGGAAAGGGATAGAAACTAGTGAACTACATCCATTGCATGATGGCTCGCCGCTCGCATGGGCCAACCTGTTCGGGTCTTTATTTAAAAAAAAAAAAAGGAAGGAAAATTGTGGAGTGCGTGTATGCAAAATTCTTCCATAATTATTTGATTTTTCTTTTTAAAAACTAACCAACAAATACATTCTCCAACTTTGGTAGGTTCTTAACACCATGTGACAACTGTTGAATTAAATGAGGAATGAATTGCGTAATTAAATTCTTTACAATACTAATTAATGGATGTGTAATTCTTTTTTAAAGTTACACATAGCAAGTGTATAAAAGGGCAACCATATGAGTTAAGTGGGAGCCAATGCACTCAACACTATACATTTTATACTATATACATATCTCTCTGAATTATTTGTATTATTTTCATAGCGCTTGGCTGACTTGAGCGTCAAATGACCTCTGAAGGCAACCCAGTGCGGCCTTAGACAATCAATCTCAGGAACAACAATATTCGAAGGTTCTCGCACATTTTAGCTATTGGCGATTTTTAATATCAACACAATTCAATTGAGTGATGCCTCTGGATAAGGCTGTGACCCTTTGGAGCGTATATAACATCCATGATACCAAAAAGCCAAATAGGACTTGACAATAAAATGAACAAGATTTCAAGTTACTTGTTCTTAATGTTTTTCAGTATTATTCAATCAACTTTGCTACACGTGCCACCAAAGTTCCTTTCCAAGATAGACCTCCTTAATGAAAAATTCGCTACTGAACGTTATTTTCCAGTTGCATCATGTCATGGATGTGGGGGAATTTTCTACTTCAATCCAGCTTAACCCAGCTACTTTCCTCACCTTTCTCTTCTTCATCAGCTCTCTGATGCCACCAACATCTTCCCAATTTCCATGACGCGCGTAAATATTAGACATCATTACATAGACAAACTCCTGATCCCGTTCCAATTCTATCACCTTCGTCGCTGCCTTCTCAGCCAATTCTATGTTCCCACAAGAAACACATGCCCCAAGCAATGCCCTCCAAACCAATCCGCAAGATTCAAATCCCAGTTCATTTATCATCTTGTCCGCCTTGTATACTTCACCTTCTAGTCCCATGAGCCTGATCATGCAAGAACAATGCTCGGGTGTTGGGTCAATCCTATGATCTTTGATCATAGATTCGAAATATTGGTTCGCAATGCTGAAGGGAATCCTACTGTGACAACAGGCTGATAAAACATTGAGAAACGTAATTTCATCTGGATGTAAATCCTTCATAGTTTTTAACTGCTCAAATAGCTGAATCACCTTGTCGGAATCACCATTGTGAGCATATCCAGAGATCATGGTGTTCCAAGTAATTAAATTCTTTCCACACATAGAATGAAAAAATTCTTCGGCTTCCTTTACTTGCCCACACTTGAAGTACATGTCGATGAGAGCACTTCCAACAACAACATTTTCGTTTAAACCACACTTCACTGCACAACAATGTATCAAACAACCCCATGTAATTGCCGACACACTGGCAATGCCACTCAAAAGACTTGAAAATGTGAACTCATCCATATTAACTCCTCTCAAGTGCATTTTGTTGAATAATTCAAATGCTTCTCGGGCTCTACCTCTGTTCACATACCCAGTTATTATCGAATTCCATGAAGATGAATTAGGATTTGGCATTCTTGATAAAATTCCAATTCCATCTTCTATGTTTCCGAACTGTGCAATGCCACTGATAAGCTCATTGTATGAGATTGTATCGGGGTTGGGCATTTGGCTAAAAATGCTAAAAGCTCGTTCAAGCTTCCCATTTCTTGCATTTGCCGCAAGAATGGAATTCCAAGAGATAGTGTCCTTATCAACCATATCATCAAAAATCCGTATAGCATCTGCAGGTAAACCACATTTTCCATACACATCAATCAAGCAATTGGAAACAACAATAATACATTCAACGCCAAGTTTCACAATCTTAGAATGTAATGATTTTCCAAACTGCACTAAACGCAGCTGCCCACAAGCTGATAAAGCGGTTGTAAGCGAGTAAGAATCTGCTAAAAAACCAGATTTTTCCATCTGAACAAACAAATTCAATGCTTTTCTGAACTTACCCGAACGAACAAATCCAGAAATCAAAGAATTCCAGGAAACCACATTTGGTTGAGGAATTTGAACAAACAATTTTTGGGCATCATTTAATTCCTCAAACATCACATAAAAATTTATCAAAGCTGTTGACACAAAGACATTAGAATCAAACCCAGCTTTCAGAATGTGAGAATGTAGCTGTTGGCCATGTGAAACTCGACCAGTAGTCGTACAAGCACGAATCAAATGAACAAGAGTATATGCATTAGGCTTGGAGCCTGAATTGTACAACAGAGAAGCTCTTTTTAATACTGTTTCTGGATTCATAACACCTTGAGCCAGGCCTGAAATGAGATTTGTCCATGTTATGAAATTTCTTCCTGGAATTAATCGAAAATTTCTGTCGACATGTTTTAATAAACTGTGATAAAATTGGTATTTTTGGATCACAAGGGGTATGTTGATTCTAAGAATTGATGAACAGTTTGAGCATAGCTTTGCCAACATGAATTAATGACACTAGTATTGCACAAATTGTGTAGCATTAGTAGTGTGTGGGGGCAAAATTTGGCTGAACTAGGCAATTCTTTTTGCTTTAATTTCTTTTGTTATTTTTACACTATTGGATAATCAACTTTAACTGAAGTTTCATTTCGGTAACCTAACTTTAATTTATTCAAATAGAATCCCTTAACTGTTACTTTTGTACTTTAAGGTGTTTATCTAAGTTTTTTTTTTTTTTTTTTTGGATCCTGCAGTTGATGGTGGGGTCTAAGAATGTGGAAGATGTTCAGATGGTATGATGATGTTGGATCTGAGTGGTGGTGGTTCTCATGGGAATCAATGGCATATTCAGGAAGTCGAGTGAGGTAGGACGATTTGTTGATCGTTGACGATCGCTATAGTGAGATTATTTATTAATATTTAATTAAATGGTATTAAAAAAATTTCAATCAATATAAACATAAAAGTCATACATATGAAAATATAATCCAATACAATTCAAAATAACAAGATAAAAAAATATATTTTTGAATCATATACGTATGATCAAGTTTCACGTTTTTACAAACTTAAGCGAGACAAGATAAGGCGCATATGTAAATCATGATTAAATGGTAAATACAAGTTCCGAACTTAGACGAAGCTTATGCAAAGCTTTTATAACAATGATTTTTAGATTTATTCTTGAAAAAAAAAATATTTTTCAAACTCTTAAAGAATAAAGAGCACTACTTAGATTGTCCAAATTTAAATTTTACAGAGTAAATTGATAAAACATAACAATAATCATACCTGACCCGATCGTTAATTGCACAAATTATCGGGTCAGCGATTCAACCACTTGAGTCATCACAAGGTCGAATTTTAGTTAAAAATAATAATTTATAAAGCAAAAAGTCTATTACTTTGATAAAACCGAATATATATTTTCTTGTCAAATTTATTGTTAATAGCTTTCAATTGCCATAATGGTCAAGCTTTCCATTATAGATTCGAATCTTATATATTGCAAATGACATATAAAATTTTGCTTTCAGCCAATTTTGTAGCTAAAATTTCAAAACAAGGATGGAGGCTCTCGGAATCAAACATTGTGCCTTTCGTATATAAAGTTAGCACTCTTAACATATGAGCTACACAACCATTTGTATAACTTTGGTACATTTATAAATATTTAACGTCATTTGTCAAAGCTCTATAATCTTTTCTTTCCCGACGGATGTAGCATGGGCAGCTGCACTAGCCCGCCGAGTGCTGGATTCGCCCCTAACGTGAATGAGTGATGGTTGTACCGTTGTGGTCTTGGTTTGGCTTGGGGGTTGGGTGGAATGGGGAAGATGAAAATGTTTTTTAAAATTTTTATTTATCTTCTTTTTGATTTTATTTTTTCTACATTTTAATCCTTCGTTGAATAGATCAAATTAAGGTCACGCGTTTGACTTTTGTTCAAATGACAGATTTTTGAAAGGAAATCATTAGAGGTCTTTTTGTCGCACATTTATTGATATGTTTGGGACCTAGCTGATATGACTTAAAAGGTTTAGGATCGCACTACACAATTTTAAAAGGTTTGAGACTTCCATTTGCAAATTAACTAAAGTTTTAATATAAATGGGATTTATGCAGTAAATCAATACATTGAAATCACATTATCTAATTAAAATAATAAAGAAGTATGATCATAAATGATATTTGACGAAAATCCAATATTAATGTTACAAGTTTACGTTAAGAAATTGATCACAGTTGAGTCCCTTCTTGTGTAGCATTCTTAATATATATCTGTAGTTGAAGCAATCCCCACCTGCAACCAACTAGAAGACCCTCCATCCAAATTCGTCTCTCTTAAATCATTAAGCTTAATTTCACTTGTGTTTTCACTGTTTCGACCATCGGGGATCGTAACTTGATTCGTGCCTTGGATTTTATGTTGGTTTTGATTTGTAATACTATCGAGAACTTTTCCTTCACCCCATTGTTCTAGATACAATCTTGGTGAATCTTCATATTTACTGATTGTGTCATCAGCAGTAATATTCTCACGAGACGGCAAGTTGAGATCAAGTTGGGCGGAAATGGAGGCTGGGGCGAGGGCGGGTTTCTTGTAGAGTTGTTCGCTATGATCATATTGAAATTCATGGAATTTGGGTATGAAAGCGTTGTCCACTGAAGTTGAGGTAAGCCAATGACACCTCTTGTGCCCTCCTAAGGCTTGTCCGGAAGAAAATACCCTACGACATACTGAACATTCATGTACCTTAGATCTCTTTTTCGAGTAAGAATCACGAAATTCTAGTGTGGCCAATACCTCGTCATCTTCCATATCAGCAATCGAATCTTGTTCAATAATATTATTATTGCAGTTGTCCATTAATTTTGCTGCAAAACATCCTTTCACCTTCTTGTGACTCGCTCTGTGTCCCCCTAATGCCTGGTGGGAATTGAAGATTTTCTTACAAGATTTGCATTGGAACATACCTTTTATCTCCACTTGTTTAGCCTTTATTATTTCTTTCTCATTAGACAATGCACAAGATTTGTTAGACAACATGACCAAGCAATTAGCAAGATCTTCTTCTTCACTTGAAACCGAAGAACGGTCATGATCGTCGTAGTTATTGTCCATCTTGATCAACGCCATCGACTTATTCTTGTGTTTCTCTTCTTCACTTACTTGATAACCCACATAACGACTCGTTTTGGCTTTGTAATTGCCTTCAGACAGCTTATTCCTGGAGTTTTTTTCTTCAACATTATTAATATCTCCAATTACATGGGCTCTCATGTGTCCTCCTAGAGTTCCACCACACCTAAATCCCTTATTGCATACCTTACAAAAGTGTCCCTCACTCCTCTCTTGCTTCTCCTCTTCACCACCATTAACATTTCCTACCATTTCCATATAACTATCATTACCTACCTTCTCTTTCAGATAGTTACACCTTTTGTGTGAACAATAAGAGATGGGGTGGGTAGGGAGTGGTTATATATAGTGGGGGTAGAGTAGTGTGTAATTTTGGGGTTGTAAAATTTGTGAATAGGGTGGGAGTGAGAGTGGGGGGAAGTCCTAGTTTTTAGTTGAATTTAGTTGCTTGTGGATGAGAGGGATAGACTGAGAGAGAAGAGAATTAGTTAAAGAGCAAGGGAGGAGAGTGAAAGTTTAGTGTGTGACATGTGGAAGGCATGTTTAAGTGGTGGAGAGATTATTTCTAAGCATTGTGGTAGCATCAATTACAACATCATGTTAATTTGACTTCTTCAAACAGTATTTACAATTATATTTTCCTCTTATAACATAAAATTGGTGGACTAAGGAACACCAATAAACATGTATGACAAAAAGGCTTTGCCTACTTGAATATCTTATCTCGATTTTGTTGACATGTTTCACAAAGTTGAATCATTCATAGTTACTCATAACTTCATATTGGAAATCTAAACATAACATTACAACGAGAGGGAAGATGGGAAAATGCAGGGAGAGAACGGGCGATGGAGTATGGTAGATGTTGATGAAGATATGATATAAAGATAAGGAGTATTTTCAAATTATCAATAAAAGGAAGTCATTCTAAACAAAATAATAAAATATGTTATAATCATGTCAGTGTAATTTGAGTGTGACAAAGCTAAGTTAATTGAATTTACTCTTTAAGTAATTTATTTTTTTTCCCCAACATTTTAAGTTTTAGGCAATTTTGTTGGCTTTTGATTGTATATTTGAAATATATAAACAAAAACATGTCATAGTAATTTGAGTATGGCAAAGCAAAGTAACTTTAATTTAGGGGTAATTGACGCAAAACGTCCCTACCTTTGAAAGCTTTTGTGAAAAACGTCCATACCTTTCATTTTTTGACGTAGAACGTCCTTACCTTTCACATTCTTTAAATAACATTATTCGCTTGTGATTTGTAAAATCTGAACTAAACCCCTATTTTGACAACCATTATAAAAAGAAATTGAGAAAAAAACGGTATTTCGAATAGTGATTTTTTGAAGAATGTGCGATTACAAAGTAGGCAAATATTTTTTATACAAAACATTTTATTATGTGAATATAATTAAAAATGAGTATAAAAATTAAAGAATTTTGAAATAATGATTGTCAAAGAGAGGCTAAAAAAAATTAGCGATGAAAATTGAAACCACAGTCAAAATCCTTGCTTGATAAGATAGATTAGATGGCACTGAATACTCTACTACTTTGTTATATTTCTTTATCTTTCCCAGCTTTAAAATGCACCATTGTTAGGCGGGGGGCAAATTTTGTAGCCCGCCCTCGCTCAGACGTCTGAATAAGTTGGGGAATACTCAAATTTCATCTCAGAGTTTGTAATGGTTGATGTCAATGAAACTTAGTCTCGGTTTTAAAAAAAAAAAAAATTTGATAACAGTGGATGTTCGGGTCAACTTGCGCGCACTTCGACTAATTCCA
>CAIGRT010153442.1:0-18638 GCA_903798405.1 Fraxinus platypoda | reverse complement strand
TTTTTTTTTTTTTCCATTCAGTAATTCATTTATCCGTCAAATGATTATTTGGGATTCTGGGTTTTTTCTTCCATGTTCAGTTTTTAATGTTTTTTGGGGGAGCTTCTTATACAACACACTGTTGTTTTCCTGAAATTTTGTATGTTTATGATTCTTTTATAGGTATGTCAATTTGTTTTCTTCTGGGTTTATATTATGTTTGAACTAGGTCCATGGTCAGTTTTTGTTGTGCTTCGAGAAGATTTTCTTTGATATGGTGTACCACATTTGTCATATTAGTGGTAATTAAACGAGGAGCATCAGAATCAGAATCAATATGGGAGATAGCTCTAAGTCAAATTAGAAATTATTTAGGGATATATCTTGAGGATAGCTCTAAGTCAAATTAGAAATATCCTTTAATGAATTTCATTTAGTGTTCCAATTCCATTTTGGCAAATGCAGACTTGGTGCTGTTGTCAATTGGGATTGGTTACCTTTATAACTGCAAACCGTTGTCTTGTATGTTATTAGTATTTTTACATGTGGTTCATGTTATATCACTTCGATTCTTGCCTGAATTGAATCATTAGATCCTAAATAGCATTGGACTGAAAGATTGAACTCATTATACAATTGATAGAACCAAGAACTCTCATGTTCTTTTACTTTAGTATTAATAGGTGTATATCCATACAATACTTGTAAATATGTAATTGTTGATATAAATTAGAGAGGGAGAAACATGTTGTTCATCATACCAATACAAGTATTTAGGGATATATCTTGAGGATAGGGGTATAAGTATTTTGTTTAGAAGAATTGGTGGATAATTTGTATTCAGGAGATGAGCTCAAATATGCAAGGAAAGACGATCTTAAATTGGTATTCTTGAGGCTGATGAAGTACACATGAGAGTGGTCTATGATTTACTAGGCTGGACACGCTTGCGTTGTGATCTAAATGTGTGTCTCTTCAAGTTAAGGATTTTAACAATGGAGACATATTGTTCGTAGAGCTTGGTTGTTGATTTGAGTTGCGGAAACTAAGAAAAGATGAGGGCGAAGGAAGAAAGATTGAAAACTCTCTTAAGTTGTATGATGGGAATTGTGAATCTTACTCATGCTATACACTCCATCTATGTAAGGATAACATGCGTATGGTATAGTATAATCCGGATTAATTGAGGAATCTAACATTTTTTTCAACTTTTTAGATTTATATGGGCCTGTATGCCTAGGGATTTAGAGTTATTCCCTTCTTCTGAACAAATAACAAAATTAGTTGTTGTTCTCTTTTCTTTTTCTTTGACTAAGAAAAAAATTTGTATGTCTCACCGTCCATATTGTGGTATACTGGTATTATAGGCAAAGATTGGGAGATCACTTGTTTTGCAAAGACGTCATAAGACACTGCACACATAATTTCTAAAGAAAAACTATTATTTATTATAATCTGAATTATGCATCATGTTTGTTGTGTGCCTATAATCACATTATTGATATTTCAAATGCTGTGTAAGGAACCATTTTACCTAATATTTTGCCATCATTTTTTTTTAAATATAAAATAGGGAGATGTGTGTGCATGAATCATTGAGGTTCTGAAATCAGATTTATCTAATTTATATTCTTTATTTGAGTGGTTTCTTATTTGTTTTATTTCATGTCTGATGTTCTTCATATTTTAGCTTGGAGTCTGAATAATCATCGACTCTTCTAATCTGAAAAATGGATATTGATTCGAAATCACACGAGGATCCTGTACCTTTTATGCAAATGGACACTGAGGTAAATGGTTGATTTGCAAATTCTTCATTCAAAATTTGCTAAATACCTTATTCTTACTATGTTCATCACATTTTTTATTTGTTCGTTTCAAGTTGAAGAGTAAAGAAACAGATCACATTTCCAAAACGATGGAGAAACTAAATATAGCGGAACCATCTTCAAGCTTTAAGAGAAAACCAGTTGTCATCATTGTTGTTGGAATGGCAGGTATTGTTGTATTATATTTAGCAAGTGTAATTTGAGGTTGCCTTAATATTCAATCTATTTTGTGTGTGTGGGGGTTCATTAGAATCTCCTTATAATGGTCCCACGACATGTGTGGATAATAAATGGGCATTAGTTTTGAATGTGTGGTTAAAATTAAAGTTTGACTAGAAATTATAATGTTTCCTAAACACTCTTTTTTGTAGTCTGAATATTTATGGAGAGACTTTTGAATATAATAGGGAGTGGAAAGACTACATTTCTGCACCGTCTAGTTTGTCACACAAAGGCGTCAAATATTCGGGGTTATGTTATCAATCTTGATCCTGCTGTGTTGAGTCTTCCATATGGTGCAAATATTGATATAAGGGACACTGTTCGGTACAAGGAAGTCATGAATCAATTCAATCTAGGACCCAATGGAGGAATTTTGACTTCACTTAACTTGTTTTCTTCAAAGTTTGATGAGGTAAAACTTTTCTTGAGATTTCTAATTTTATTATTGTCAATTTGTTTACGTTTGTTGTCACAATGAATGACGGTGAGCCAGTGACCATTATCTTTACAGTTATATCTAACCACTATGGAATGTGAAAGAAGTCCATATAACAACCATTGCTTATCCTTACAATGGTAGCAAATCACTTTGGAATTTGAAAGTTCTTGTAACAAATAACTAGATTGCATCACATGGGTAGCTATGCACATGCTATTCCTCAAAACTTATTACTCCAGTTGAAACTTTGACCGTCAATAATTTTTCAGGCTCGTTCCTTAGAAATCAGAAATTTTTTTAAGCATAAATCTCTACGTCATGAATCATTTTAACGAAATTTGCTTAGCTCTTAATTTGGCTTGGTGTTTTTGTGCACTGGCTTCTGAATCTGAGGTATGCCAACTTTACATCTGATGCTCAAGGTTGAATAATGCTTGCATCTGAACAAGATATTGAATTTTCTTAGTATACGATATCTTTAGTTTATAGAACTGCACAGTAATATCGTTTGAGTTTTATTTTGAATAATGATAAACTACCGTTACTGGTTGTTTTGAGTTGGTTTTGACAGAATCCCAGCACTTGACCTTTTGCAATTACTTTTTAGGGAAGAACTTATTCTAACCTTATTAATAATTCTGAAATCTGAAGTTCTCAACAACCTTGATCCAGGCTAAACTCATTGTAGTCTAATGTATGCTAAATTTGTTTAATTTAAAATCATTTTGTACCTAATTAGCATGAAAAGATAGCGATGCCGATACGTGTGGTTCACCATTCCTCATTTTTTCAAGGAGTCAACATGTAGCTAATCATTTCTTAATTTTCAGTGATCTTTGTGGGCACATGAATTAGGCACTGTGCCCTTGTCTTTATTATCAAATACATGAATGGGGGAAGGACCTTAAAGTATTCTTAGTGTCGAATTGCAGGTGGTATCAGTAATCGAGAAACGAGCTGATCAGCTCGACTATGTTCTGGTTGACACTCCTGGCCAAATTGAGATTTTCACTTGGTCTGCATCTGGAGCGATTATTACAGAAGCTTTTGCTTCAACATTTCCTACAGTGATTGCTTATGTTGTCGATACGCCACGCTCAGCGAGTCCAGCTACCTTCATGAGCAATATGCTATATGCCTGTAGCATCCTCTATAAGACCCGGTTGCCAATGGTACTGGTGTTTAACAAGACAGATGTGGCTCAACATCAGTTTGCTTTAGAGGTACATTTAACTCTCGATTTAGTTGATAATTCCATAAAAATAATATCGATTTATAGGCCTAAATCCTTGTTATTGTTGCAAATAATTCCTGGTCAGCTTATTTGCTAGTCTTTTCACTTTTCTGAGTGTAGTGGATGGAAGATTTCGAAGTATTTCATGCGGCTTTAGATTCGGATCACTCTTACACATCTACCCTAACCCGTAGTCTCTCCCTTGCTCTGGAGGAGTTCTATAAAAATCTCAGATCCGTTGGAGTTTCTGCAGTGTCCGGTGCTGGAATGGATGCATTCTTCAAGTCCATCGAAGATAGCGCCGAAGAATACATGGAAACTTACAAGTACTGATTCCTACTTCATAATCTCTCTGTTTTCTTTGCTCTGTTTAGATAAAACTAGACATTTTTTTTTTCGAATGAAAATTGCCGTTGAAAGTCACTCTCGCTTCCTTGATAGGGCTGATCTTGACAAGAGACGGGAAGAGAAGCAGCGCTTGGAGGAAGAACGTAGAAAGGAAAACATGGATAAGCTGAGAAAAGACATGGAGAAGTCCGGGGGGGAAACTGTGGTATTGAACACTGGTTTGAAGGATGTAAGACCGGACGATAAGAGCATGGCGATTGATGAAGATGAAGATGAAGAGGTGGAAGATGAAGATGACGATTATGATAGGTTCAGTGAGGATGATGCAGATGCCATAGATGAGGATGAGGATGAAGACGAAGAAGTTGCCAGTTTTGCCTTTTGAGGAAATAGGTTATTTAAAAAATGATTTAACTTTTGTACTATATGACTAAATGACGTAAATCAAAACTCTTGTGGAAGATAAAGTTGTTATAGATAAGATTTAAATTTACTTCCTTAGCATGTTAAATGGCTTCTCATTTGTTTCCAATCCTCGATAAGGGTTATCGTCATTCTAAGACACCCGTCGAGTCTTGAGTTCGTCTTGACGATGCTCGAGGCATTTAAGGTCGAGGAGCTCGAGGGTGCCCATATCCTATCTACGTACCTCATGTCAATTTCCACAAGCTCAATCTGTGGGCTAAGGCATGTTTTTGTAATCTGACTCGAGTAGCATCAATGATAAATGTTGAATGGAATGCAAATATATTCAAAACAAATTGCAATCATTTCCGGTACTCACTGTAAATGAAGGCAATTCCCATGCTTGTCGACTTATTCAATAAAAAAACTATTTATAAACACTAAGCCTAGATGAAGTTTCTTCATACCATGAAAATTAAGTCGCCATCTGCCGTATTCCACGAGTCGGTTTTGAGATCAGATCATCATAACGATTCCGGTGATAATCAATCAAAATACACAGTTGTTTTATGGCCTCTCTTTTCTCCTCAGCCAGGGTCAAGAATCCCAAATCTTTCTTATTCATCTCTCTTTCTAAATCTCCCAATTTCCCATCCCGTTCTTTGATCATTTTCTCGAGTTCTGTCATCTTCTCTTCCCCTTGTTTTACAATTTTCGTCAAAATGTCCCTCTCATTTGCATCCTTTAGGACTGTTATCCCGAGTTCTCCAACCTTAGCTCTCAAAACCAACTCTTGCTCTTTCTTGTCTTTCAGTTGCTGAATAAAATTGGCCATTTCCATTTTTAGGCGATCTTTCTCACCATTACTCTCTCTGATCCAGTTTGCAGCAATATCAAGCTCGTTCATGACTTTGCAAATTCTAGACTCCAAGTGTCCATAGCATTCCTCAAAGTTGACACTAAATGAATCAATTCCAGTCAACGTGTCATTTACCTTTTCTGATATCTCTTTTGCTGTGTTTAATTGAGCCTTTCCATAAGTTTCAATTGTTCCAGTCATCGTAGCAACCCTCTCTACAAGCAATTTTTGTTCTTCTTGTAACTTCTCTTCTTTGCTCCTGTGGCTATCTTCCTTCTCGGCCAGTAATTGTTCTGTGATCCGGAGCTTCTGACTTGTTAAACGGAGCTTAACTTCAGTATTTTGGAGATTCTCTACCAAAGTGCTGACCTCGTCTTCTTTCATCTCTAAATTTCTCTTCAAGTCTTCTACATTTTCTTCCAATCGATCAATATCCTTTTGGAACTGCTCCTTAATCTCTTCCATCTTCCCCTTTGTCGTTTTAGGATTTTCCTCGGAGTTCTGAAACTGGACTTCTAGTTTTTTGTGCTCCTCACTCAATTTGACGAATGCATCTTCTTGATCTTTCAGTTTTTCATCCTGGTCTCTGATCTTGTTTTGTAATTCAGTATTCTGATACTCCAGTCGAGCCACAATTTCCATAGACTCCTGTTTTCTTCTCTCAATTTGCACTTCCAATAGGCTTTTCTCGGACCATAAATGTTCCTTCTCCTCTAGTAAATGAGTAACCTCTTCTGACAGTGCAGTAATTTGGAAGGATGCTTCATTTTGCACATTGTACAGTTTTTTCTGTAGGGCAATGAGTTCGTCCTCTCCCTCGGTTAATATTTTTTGTAATTCGGAAATTTTTCTCTGTTGAACCGCTTTCTCCTCCCTCAATTTATTTCCCTCGTCCTGTATATTACTTGCTTGTTCGTCCAGTTCACTATTTTGAACTTTCAGTTTTTCCTTCTCTTCGTGCAACTGAATAATATCCTGGCTTTTTGTCCTCAACTGCTCTTCCAATTCACCTTTCAGGATACTTAGAGAGTTGATTTTATGTTCTAGGTCCTTCACCAGTACTGCAAACTTTTCTTTCTCTTCCAATGTTTTCTGTTGCTCAGAAATCTTGTTCATCAACTCCTCTTTAATAGTCTCAATTTGAATCAGCAACTTGGAAGTTTCTTGAACTCTTGTCTTTTGAGACTCTTTTATCTCATCCTCGCGCAGTAAAATTTGCAAGGAAAGGGAATTGTTCTCCTCTTCAGTGGCCTTCTGTATCTGACTTAGCTTAGCTATTTCTTTTTCTGCAGATTCAAGTTGCCCTTTCAAAGTTGAAAACACCCCTCCTTTTGCCTCTAATTCCAGCTGCAGTGCTTCATTCGGGTGTCTTAACTGTTGGATATTGGTTCTCAAGTCTTCAGCATTTCTCTCCTCCTCTCCAGTGCTATATATCGCGGCCTCATTCTCCCTAATTAAACTGTACGCAATCTCGAGTTCTTGCTTGGTGTTACCTGTGCTGTTGGTGAAATCATTCTCGAATTTCCCAAATTTTGTGCCATTTTTCTTTGGAGAATAATCTGAGTCTGAATCAGAATCTGAGCTGGAGGATGAACTGTGCTTTCCTTGTTTGGCATGCCATCTTCTCCTCAATGCTTCAGTCAGATGATCATAACGATCAAACAACGAACAATACTGATTGTAAAAATCTTTTATCATATCCTTGAGTTTCTCTTTCCCATCTTTATCATCTTCCGTTTTAAGAATATTTAAGATCTTCTGAAATTTGCCCTCGATTTCTGCAGTGAACAGCAGTTTTATATGTCAACCATGGAAAATGTAATTACTAATGCCAAAAACGATGTACCTGATTTAGTTCCCTCGTCCTTTTCAGGATCGACATGACTCTGAAAAAAGGATTTAAACGATTTCCTCAAACTATGTTTCGGCATTTCTCAGCTTCTTGTTGGGTTGTGAATCAGTACGCGGCAGTTTTCATCTTGAATACCTGAAGTTGTAAATAACTGCATCAACATGTGAACATAACTGCAGTTTTCTCAAGCCCATGTCGTTTTCTCATTCTCATAACTCATAAAGGCCTAGAACTACATGGTCCACATTCTTTAAGTAATAAGTAATTAGCTTAACCCCACTGCCAGTGGAGAAGTCTAATGAGGAAATGCCCCAATAATAAAGTCAGTTAATGAATCTGGCATTAATAACAAAAACAAAATAAAAAAAATCATGCTATATGTACATCAAGTTCGACATCATGTGAGTTGACAGATTTTTGTACATTGATTTTAAAAATACTTTTTTCATTCAATTGCCAGATTTTTTACACACAGGGATGTCAACTTTGATGTCAACAAGGAATGTACAAGATGTATAATTAAAAAAAAAAAAAAGATGAACATAAATAAATTATGATTTTTATATATTTTAACTAATATCTGCTGTCTTTCATCTGAGAAGACTATGCCAATGTTACCAGTGTGACTTTGAATTTTAGCATACATTAAAAATAGAAAACGGAAAATACTTTATTTTCCGTTAATTTCAAACATGAGTTCTATTTTTTTCGAGCTAATAACATAAAACAAACCTCATAACGAAAAAAAAGAAGAAAAAAAAATCATTTTTCATCCTTTTTGGTGCTTGCATGATTTTGTTCAATAAATATATGATTTTGAAATACAAAAGAACATAAAATTCAAAAATTAATCTATAAATTATTAAACAATCCGATAAAAATAGTAGAATCACCGGAATGAGAAATTTAAAATTCGACTGTAAATTAGCGATACACTGAAAACACAACTGACGAAGTCGCTTAACCCAAAACAGATGATTTAAATTGATTTTAAAGTACAAGTAAACAAAATCTCAAATTCAAATTAGAAATTATATATTCCAATTCTTCTTCAGCTCGAAAATCATAATTAAGTATTTGCTTAATTGATCAAACAGAGCAGAGCATAAACTGAGATCGTAAGCTGCTGTCGATAATTAGCATTAACTGAACTTATTAAACCAAGAAATTAATCATAATAATAAAAAAAACGTATTACCTGAAAAACAGAGCATAAAAAATCTCATATGAACACAGTAGAATCTTCAATCAGCTTGTCTTGAAATATATACGTGTGTATGTACAGATAGAGATGAGAAATGAATTTTATAAGCCATTAAGTGCCGGTTTGGCACGGTTTTTAAAAAGTAAAAAAGAATAAAAAATTGTTTTCGGATGAATTTAGCTAATTTTATAAAAGTGTCATCGATAGTTAAAAGAGCTTATATAGAAAGTTGGTCAAATGTACTTTCTCACTTTCGAAATAAAAAACTGTTTTTAAAATTAATTTCTAAATAAAAGTTAAATGTAGCTTCCTTCAAAAACTCTTCGACAAGAAGTAAAAGCAAAAGTCACGTCAAACCCTAGATTTATGGAACATGCTACATTTGCGAGGAGGTGGAGTTTTTATTTTTATTTTTAACTCTTTCTGCCCTTTGATTTCAATCTAATTACGAAAAGAGATATGCGTAAAGTAGTAGACACGCCGATCAAATTTGAGGTGACACTTGTTTCAGTATAAATTTATTAATGGCCTACATGATTCTTGGATGTCACCTGTTTTGAATTGGGTCGAGTTGGGCATATACATATTTTTCTTTCTTCGTAAACCCATGTGGACCATTGGATGCTATAGAATATAATCGATATTATCCTATTGTAGAGGCGAGTTTGGCAAACACGATAAGTAAACTAACTTGTGGATCATTTGATTGAGCCAATTTATTATAGTCGAACTTATTTTTGGTCAAATGAGGGGGGTCGGTTTTTAAAACATCGATAGAAGAGTATAGCTGGCTGACAAAAATCTCAACATTTTGTAATGAATGCACAGTTTGATCAAATGCCTGGTTAACTCAACTCTAGGTGTACATCTTTAGACTAAATTCTGGTACAAAATTAGGCCTGCCCCAACAAAATTAGGTGGTATATAACAATAATGGCAGGCCCCTAAAATCTTTATTCAACATAACAAACTGACTTCATGTAGAAAGAATGAACAGAATTGGTGGTGAATGTTGACAAAAATGGCTAAAATCTGATAGCAAAAGTTAACTTAGATGTCGACTCGTCATCCTCCAACGTACCTAAGATGCCGTCCTCCGACAAGGTGGAGTGATATCGGACAACATTTTCTTGTAATAATCGGACCTACTGCGGTGATAGTCTATCCATACACATAACTGCCTAATTGCCTCCCTCTTTTCCTCTTGAAGTATAAGCATGGCTTCTTCTTTCTCCTCCATCATTTTCTCCACTTCTCTCGCTTTATTTTCTGCCTTCCAAAGCCTCTCTCTGAATACTAGTATTTCTGCTTCCTTATCATCTAACTGCACGAGCAAACAATCTAAATCGTCCCTCACGTGTACTAATGTACTATTTTTCCTCATCGTCCAATCCTTAGCGAATTTCAGCTCGCAAGAAGCTTTTGAAATTCGGTTCAAGAAATTTGCATTGCACTCTTCCAGCTTTAATGTCACTGTATCTAAGGAATTCAACATGTCCTTTGCTGCGTGTAGTATATCTCGGTTTTCTTGTTCGTACATTTCCCTTTTCTTCCTGTACCAATCTTTGTTCTCCATGTGCAATTGTTCTGCGACCCTAATTCTCTGGCTGAAGATTCTGAGATTGTCTTCAAACTGTTTTCTCAGCTCTTCTACCATTTCTTCAACCTTCCTTTCGGCTATCTGGAAGTTCGACTTGGAATCTGCAAACCTTGATTGAACTTGTTTGTTTTCGTCTTTTAACTTGCTCACCATATCCTCCAGTTCTATCTGATAAAAAATTTTGTTGTTAAATTCAATAATCTTTTTTTCTTTCTCAGATTTCTCTTTTTCAAGCTCTATCTGTAATCTGCTCTTCTCATTTTGCAAGGCTTTCGACTCCAGCTGCAATCCGTCCTTTTCAGTTTGCAACGCATCAATGTGAGCAGAAACGGTGTTTTGGTAATCCTCAAGTTTCTGTTTTTTCGCAGCCAGTTCATTCTCTCTTTCTGAAAGTACTTTCTGCAATTCGAAATATTTTGCATGCAGATCTTCTTTTTCTGCCTTTGATTGATAAGCTTCATGATTTATGCTCATTATCTGCTCTTCCAAATCACTATTCTGACTACTTAAAGAATGAACCTCAAGTTCTAAATCATTCAAATTTTCGATCTTAATTAGGCATTCTGATGTTTCTTTTGATCTCATTTCAAGTTCAAACTCCAATCTAGCTTTCTGACTTCTCAAGCACTCCAGTTCCTGATGCAAAAGATTTAC
The DNA here is from genome assembly GCA_903798405.1 of Fraxinus platypoda. Classification (NCBI taxonomy): domain Eukaryota; kingdom Viridiplantae; phylum Streptophyta; class Magnoliopsida; order Lamiales; family Oleaceae; genus Fraxinus; species Fraxinus platypoda. Next base: position 8,013 of record CAIGRT010153442.1, on the reverse strand, counting down.
TCCTTCTGTTAGGTCCTCACATGACAACTGTTCTTCCAGTTCATCTTTCTGAGCCAATGAAGTTTTTATTTCGAGCTGCAGATTGTCCACCTGAGCCTCGAGGTTTTCAATTCTAGACAAATAGAACTTCTTATTTTCCTCAATTTTTTTTCTCACATCAGAAAATTGACTTTCTTTCTCTTTGAATATAGCTTCGAGCTCCAAAACATGAGCCTCCAATCTAGAATTTTTTACTTTCAATTCCTCAGCTTCATTCAACTTGCACTCAATTTCCTCCCCTAATTTTCTCTTTTGTGTTGACAGGGTTTCGGTCTCAAGCTTCCATTTTTCAACCTGGGCCTCTAGCTCTTTTATGAGCGACATCAGTTCCTCTCTTTCAACCAATCTTCCTTTTAACAAGACAGACGAATCCAACAATATTTTCTTCGTACTTTCCGACTCAACATTTTGAATCCCGAGGTCCATAAGAATTTCCCTGGATTGCAGAAAATTGCTGAAAGATGACTCTGAACCCAAAATTATGGTTTCCTTCACTTCACTTCTAGAAGTTAACTTATCCTTGAGGATAGTATCTTCAAAATCTGAAGTTTCACGTTCTTGATGATCACCATCTGGCACTTCTTCTGGACTCTCATCTGGAGAATAGTACGACTCTGAATCTGTAGTGGAAGCAGAAGTTTCATAATCATCTCCACTAACCTTTTTCTTCACCTCTCCTCTTAAATCTTCATAAAGAGAGTATAAGGATTCATAATGCTTCTGGAAATCTTCAACGAGGTGAACAAGTTCAGACTTTTTCTTCGGATTCCCATCTTTATTTCCTTGGTTTATATTTTTGGTCAGCTTCAAAATCCTTTTCACTTTACTCTCAATTTCTGCAACGAAAAGGGAACTTTGCATTTTAGATATGAACATCAATCAGCCTACTTTATTACTTTTTAAGGCAAAAACAATGGAGGTCACATGGAAATGCGCCAAATGCTACAAAGCTGGGCAAGTTTTTGGTTTGATAACTGATTTCAAGACTTCAACTAAAGTTCATACATGTACACTTTTAGACATAAAATAGAATATCTCATAGTCAACACACTCTTACAAACAAGAATAAGTATTGTGTCTATAGACTCTATACTTGATAAGGCTAGCAGTACAATGTATAGAAAGAGAATTCTTCACAAGAAACTACCCCCCTGCAGCTGAATAAACTGACATATTTTCAATGTTTTATAGGAAAATATTCTCATGGATTCAGATATATTTCTTAAATTCAAGTGCAAACGCTTCTCAGCAAAGTATAAACATGTACTTTCTGAAGATTGTGTCAAAGTGAACGATGTGATCATGGATTTAATTTTCTAATTTTGGTTGAAGTACGCACGCTCTTTTGTACTTGGCTTCCAAGTTCACACAAGAATGCCTAGTAAAAAAAATTCCCTTATTTCCAGTTGACCAAGACAGCTAACTCTGCACATTACTGAGAATGTTATCTTGCAATCCTGTAGTTTTAAAAGAAACTTGTTTAGGTTGATTTAAAATCAGCGACAACTTGTACTCGCATTTTGCCTCGGGATTAAGCACTTTTGAAGTTACACAAGGCTATGCTCATCATACATTGCAGCAGGATGAGCAACTTATTGCGGACAATTTGCCATTCTGTATACCCAAAACCATGGTCATGATAACGATGGGAATGACCAGGTGAACGAGCGGTAAAATGGATTGTTCTGTCCTTTAGGTCAGTATCCCACATTCTCCAATAAAATCGTGAGGTTTTGGAGATGATTGTTTACCTATTTTTATCCATTTCAGTCGCTCTTCTTTTTGAGGGTTGATATGGTTCCCAAAGATCTTCGTGGATTCCTTCCACAGGTGCTTTTCCATTTCTGCTCGAAAACGTAAGCAATCCTTCTGAATCAAAGCATAAAAAGGGAAACAGGACTACAATCATTAATTGTAAAAAAGTAATGAATCCAAGAATTATATGTTATGAACATATAACTTTTACATTCAAACACACGAAGAAAATCCTCTTTAAGTTCTTCCTTTAAACGCCTCTATCAAATTTAAAGATGTAATCCTATAAATAAATATTTGTTATTTACCAATTGCCCGATCACATTACTTAAAACATATAATTGAGAAAAACAAACCCACATTTTCAAAAATATTATCTCGTTACACACGAATCGACTACCCATTCCAGAATCCGATCTAATGCATACTGAGATTTTCTCTGTGAAATCATTCACTAAATTCAATTATCAATACCATGACATGAGCACGCGTAAATCAGGATTGGGTTTGCAAATTAAACGTAAATATAATCATAATAATACAGATAAAATTCTGGGTTCTGCATGGTAATTACCGTGACTCAACAAAATGTTTATTTATCTGGAAAAAAAAGAGAGAGAGAAGATTTTCTATCCATTTTCGTTGCCTTTTGGTTGCATGCAGAAGGAGAAGAGAAGAGAATAAAAAGATTACCTGAAAACTTCAACTTTAGAGATCTGAATGAACGACAAATCCCATAGCTATATGCAAACATTTTTGAAATTTCAAATTACTCCCACTTTTTTCTATTTTCATTAGACCTCACGTGGCGGTTATTACTGTAAGCAACTCCGGACGTTCGTTTGAAACAGTCAAAATAAGCCATTTTTATCTTCTTCTTCTCTCTCTCTCTCTAAGAATTTGGCACCACAATTTTCTATTCACTATTCTTGTATATTTTTAATTGCATGAAAGGTCATCGCACTTATATCCCAAATTATTTCGTTGCATTACTATTATCAAATTCTCATTAATTGGTACCTTCTGTTATTGATGACGGTTTTTATCATACCACGTTTTAATTACATTAAGGGTTATTAACCTTTATTTATTATCGTAATTTTATTCTTAATTTTTTAACATTTCATTGTTCAGAAAATATTGTCTTCAATTATGATTTTCGTCCAAAAATATTGTTAATGTGCTTTGAAATGGGAGTTAAATATTTAATCGTACTTTTCTCATTATTATTTGTTTTACTCATTTAAAAATGCGTGTTTTATGCATGAAAAGTTCATAATTTTTACACATTGTCGTACTTATGTCTCAAACTTTTTTCATCGCATTCTCGTAATCAAATTAATATAAATTATTCCCAATTTTGAGTGGAGAAGATGAGTGTTTTTCTTTTTTATTTTGAAGGGAAAATGTGTAATGCCCAAATTATCTTTACCTTATTTGGGGGAAATTATTAGATTTTTTATTTCTGGGATTAGCCGACAATTTTGGTGGTCAAACAAACGTTATTTTGAACTGAACTTGCGATAGTTCAAAGGTTTGGTAACTACTGTGGACAAATGAAATATTTGAGTCAAGTCTGCTACAAAATGAAAGATTTGATACTTAGCTGCAATTTTCCCTTCAAATTTGTGCAAAACACCTTGACAATTGACAATAGCATTTTGCCTTCATTTTTACTGACTTATTAGAAAAATGTTATCTATTATCGGTGGTGATCATTATCAATCTAAGTGGCGATGAATCCTTTACCGTCACATAAACTTGCATTTTTCTTTCAATTGAGGTACTTCTTGACATTGAATTAACTGAAAGATTGACGTAACTAACATAAATGATAATAACGTAATTAGTATAACAAAAATTATAAGTACATAATTATTTTTATTGTCCGACAACGTCAAAATGCATGTTTTTGGACAAGTCGTGTCTGCCTTCAAATGCACTTTCATATAATAAAAAAAAATTGATGGAAAGCACAATTTGTCCAACAATACGTGTTTTGTCTAGTTTACGGTAAAAGTAATTCACCACGTGATTATTTCTGTTAACTCTACAGAGGGAGATAGACAGAATGACTAAACTTGTAGAAAATAAAAGTTTAGCTACTAATATAGAAAAAAAAATAAAAAAATCAGTGACTAAAATGAAACAAAACTATAAGTTGGCTGACTAGCAATTGAAGAATTCTAGAAGTCACATTTTCAAGTTTCTCAAAATTCAAAGTTCAAACTTGAATTTCTTTTCCTAAGTCAACTTGCATATCACAGTTCCAACTACAGTAAATTTTAATTCAAGTTAAACATAAATAACTACAAAATGTGATGTATATATGTCCAACGATGCCTCTTTCGGAAGTGTCAAGAAATGCACTAGTGTAAAAAATAAACGTGGCTGAGAACGTTAAACTCGCCCTCTATCTCATCCATCTTCGGGAATCTGTGAGTTGTTAAGATTCAAACGACCGTATTTTGGCTCTGCGTAGATATACGCTCCCGCAACAGCAACAAGAACACCGAGAACTAGACCAAATAGCTGTACATTAGCGAGCAATTCTCCGTGGATTTCTTGTTCTGCTGAATGGCATGTAATCTCGTTACCCTTGAGTGAGCAACCATCCGGCATCATTGGACCATAAAGAGTGAATGCAGTCTGATAGAACCAAAGGCCTTGGAGTGTTATAGCAATGCCACTGCATAAATCGACCGGAAAACTTGTTGGGACGAGGGCTCCAGCAATAATCGATAGAATACAGAGGCCGATAAGGAGGACGAGGATAAGGTGATAATATCCCTCAAGGCCTTTATGGGTAGTTGAGTGAAAATAGAATAGAAGGTACTCTGCAGTGAATGCTGTGGAAGCAATTAAAGACAAAGCCCCCTCCGGCAAGGGAAGAAAGCTGAGAAAAGATAAAATTAAGTGTCGGTCATAATAAAAATAGTTTGACAAAAATGAAAAGAATTAATGATTTTAGATGATGTTCTAATGAACTGCTGTACCAACTCACGAGTCACGAGAGTATAAGTGAACAATTAAGCTATAGGTTTTTAGCATTGATAAGTTGACATTCATGCAGGTTAGCTATCGAGCATAAAAATACCAGAACAATCTGTTAAGAGGGCATGCCGATCGAAGTAAAAAATCGAACTCTAAAGACCTCAAGCTTTCAGATCCTAGATTGTGAAAGAAGAATTACAAAGAGCCTAATGCATTCTGCCTCAAGAGCTGCTACATTCAGAAGTTTACATTCCACTACCTTAATTCAAAGAAACAAAATTGCCACACTTTAAAAATCTAACAAATGCATTCTGTGTTTCAGATGGCAAACAAAGTTTGAGATTTATAAATTGTCTGAAATAATTTTGTTAGTTTATTGCAAGTGACTAGAGAACAAAAGGTGCAAGAGTGTAATTATCAAGAACTAAAATAATTTGCTAGTTCAGGAATCTCTCTCACTTCACGGCCGAGTTGCACACATCACAGAAACAACCAGGTTTTTCAGTCGATATAGCTATTCATTCAGATCTGCAGCTCTTTAACACGATGTTTCCACTTTCAACTAGTAGCACTTTGAGAAATGAAAGTAAACTTTTCTTCTTCTCGAGAATAAAATCTAGTGATTTTAAGGGAATTTGAAAGGCGTATTAGTTACCTTTAAGTGTTTTACTTTAATTTTCTGAACAAAGAAATTCCCTTTAAAGAATGTCATGAAACAACACAAAAGAAGTAAGATAAGATGCAGTTGCAATTATGTATAAAATAAATGCTCCAAAATAAGAATCTATAATCTCTATTGACATTACCAATCCACCTTAAAAAGGATAGAAGCAGAAAATAGAACATAATATATATATGAAAACTTCATTTGATGGTTCCATTAATTATCAGTACCCTCGAAAAATGGCTCGAGCATATTATCTTGCTCATTTTAAGTGTTTGTTGTCATGAGTATTTGAAGGTCAAAAAGGACTCCTTGATGTTTCTAGGAATGCAGGAACTTAAAAAATAAATTATATATCGGGTCCTACGCACTTTTTGGAGTAATTACTAGAAAATGAATGGTACAACTAGACGTGCCAAAAGTTCTACTAAAGCTAGGTAAAGAATTAAGATCTACCAAATTTCAAACATAGAAAACAAGAAGCTAATCATAACTTCTTTCCTACATTAGAATTTAAACAGTTAATATTAAAGAATTCCATTAAGTTAAGAACTCACCTTGTTTTCTCAGAAAGCAGTGTGATTACACCGAAGATGAAAAACATGAGGAGCATCCCAGAGTGCTCAAAGTTATTCATGTGAGACGGGTTCAAGACTCCATGGACAATGATATGGAGATGAGTCGAATATAAAAACTCTACACACAAATCTATGAAACCTCCAACTGTTATGAGATAAAGCTCCAGGTACTTAAGCCGTCCATCAAAACTGGGAACAGGGTTCCACACCCTGACCTGAAAAGATTTAGGATACGATACATATCTGACTATAGAACTCCACATGTGCCACACCCCAACCAAAAGAAAAAGTGTCCCAGGAAGAACATGCCCACGAAAAGAACCCATTTTCTCTCAACTATGAACCTTGACCAAGATCTGATGACTGCTAAAGAATGTTTCTACAGAACCGAGTTTTGTCTTCTCTTGATCACTTCTCTTTTGAAATTAATCAAATTGCAAATTACTAATCAAAGAATGAAAAACCCCGTCTTCGAATCAGAACGATATCTTAGAAAATTGCCATAAAATTGAAGCACTTCGAAATTGCTTCTTTGCTCAATAGCTCAACAGTACTTTTTCCCTATACCCGTTCTTTATTTGATTCTCACTTGCACTTATCCAAAAATAAAAAAATTGGGTAACAACTAATACCAAAACAAACAGCCTTGGAATCTTCTTCTCCACGCCTGTTTCAAAGAAATTTACATCAAATCTCTCTCCCTACAACACTATCAAGAACATATTCATCCAATAAAGGCAGCACTTTATTATGAATGCACAGTGCAGAATTTGAAAAAGGTAGAATAACAAGGAGAGGTTAAAGTTTCATGTACCCTTGAAAAAATAATAGTGCTGTTCATAAAGTCAAAATTCCACGCACTCAGAGGAAGAGATTCAACAACACAGTCAATAATGGAAGCTTAAAAGAAAACATAAAAAAATCAACCAACCCTTCAATAAAAACCAGTCAAGATTCACATACAGAACACAGATCTGTTATTGTTTCATTCAAATCCAAAATCCATCAAACAGAAACCTAAAATAAGAACTTTACATATTTTTCAGTTTATTGGGCACACTTACAGCAATAAATATGGTGGAATAATCAAATTTTTTTCTAACTTTGAGCTTAATCCATAATCCGGAGGGAAAATACTGAAGCCCCTTAATTAAAAGAAAGAAACAATTTTTAAGGTGGGGATCGGAGAAAGTAAGATGGGGTCAACTTCTGAAAAGAAACAGATGGCTAAAAAGATGCCAATTATAGTCGGATCATACCCTCTCTCTTTCTCTTTCAAAAACACGCGTCATTGTATTCGTAGAGAAATGCTAAATGTAGGCCCACAATCAATAAAATAATCGTGGCCCCCCCTCTTGTGAGTGGGGAGTGTACGTGTAGCAAATCTCGTATTCATATTACTAAACTTTTTTTTTTATTTTTTTATAATGATTGATTGCTGGCTTACTGCATGGATTATGTGATTAGGATTTATCTTGTTGTACATTATGGATGCCACAAAGGCATCCATAATGTCTAACTTTGAGCTTAATCCATAATCGGGAGGGAAAATACTGAAGCCCCTTAATTAAAAGAAAGAAACAATTTTTAAGGTGGGGATCGGAGAAAGTAAGATGGGGTCAACTTCTGAAAAGAAACAGATGGCTAAAAAGATGCCAATTATAGTCGTATCATACCCTCTCTCTTTCTCTTTCAAAAACACGCGTCATTGTATTCGTAGAGAAATGCTAAATGTAGGCCCACAATCAATAAAATAATCGTGGGCCCCCCCTCTTGTGAGTGGGGAGTGTACGCGTAGCAAATCTCGTATTCATATTACTAAACTTTTTATTTTATTTTTTTATGATGATTGATTGCTGGCTTACTGCATGGATTATGTGATTATATGAGCATTGCCAATTGGAGTGAATTGCTTAAATAGTCACTGAACTTTACGTCATGCTTCTAAGAGGTCGTTGAACTTTCAAAATCACTCAAATCATC